>VBRH01000347.1:4235-15084 GCA_014578085.1 Cardamine resedifolia | reverse complement strand
TTTTTTTTTTTTTTCACATGACCAAATATTTTATGAGTTTGTTTGAAAATTGGCTAGTTTTTATGTTTTTATTTGTGATTCATGTAGTTTTTGAGAATTAGATAATTTTTGGATAGTTTTTATGAAAAAAATATGATTTTTTTTTAAACTATCCAAAAGAAACATAAATAGGCAAAAACTATCTAATTGCAAATTAAAACATAAAAATTACTCTTATATCAAATTTCCCCCTATTTTATTGACTTTCAATCTAAGCAATTCAAGAAATTTCATCGATTTGCATGATCTTACTATCTTAGTTTTTCAAATCATAAATTACATATTTAAATTAGTTTTCAAAATTTTTTCACAAAACTTAAGCACGAATCATTTGAATGAGACTACGTTAATATACTTGTGGTCCACGAATAAAGGACAAAAAGTAAAAAAGATAGATACAGTACATTGATAAATTAGAAAGCAAGCTTTTATCATATAATTTGATTAATTACCAATATATACAACGTTTCAGAGACTAGTTACAATTACAAATTACAAATTACAAATCACAAAGCTATTAAAACACTTTTACTTTTATTCGTTCGGACACACTAAAAAAGGGACCAAAGCCGTTTTTGATTTACAAATCAGCATATGCATCAAATCACAGAGCAGCTTCCATTACACGTGTAATTATTATAGATATATATATATACAGAAGCTATACATACAAGTTACCGAGAGTGGTTTGGTTCAATGTTGTGCCATGAGATGAGTCAACCATGGACCATGAACTCTGACCGAGACACAAGCCACGACCCCAAGAGCTCGAGCTGTCTCTAAAACCCTCTCTTTCAAAGCACTACTTCCTCCTCCCACTTTCTTCATCTCTGTTTCAACCAATCTCTTCCCATTTTTTCCATTCCCACCCAATAAAGCTCCTCGAGCCGCTTTATATACACAACTTGTAACTCTCTCATACACTGTGTTACCTTCACCCAAATTCTTCCCCAATAATCCTCTCATCATCTTCTTCTTCTCTTCTCCTTCTTCACTCATTGCTGTCTCAACGATCTTCATTAGTCCTGCTACCTTCTTCCCATCTAACACCTCCAACAACTTCTTTGCCATGCTTTCTGTTTCGCTTTCGCTCTTCACTAGCATTTGACGCCAAATGAGCAAGCTGCATAACACACGGAATCGTTTTTAGATAAAAAGTACTCTCATTTCTAAATGAGTCTTACCAAATCATTCATACCTTGTGGTTACTACAACTATCTTCTGAATTTCACCTTGAATATCCCTCAAGCGAGAGAGGTTTAGCTGAAAAGTTTCTGGTAACACTTCCGACGTTAAACCAGATACCTGACTTGCCAGCTTCAACAATCCAAGCCTCACTGCCAAATCAACTCTTTCTCCCTTGCATTCTGATAGTTGACCTTCTGAGCCAAAACGCATATGAAAACATGTAAGTGCTATATAATCTAAAAAGAATGTATTTATAGAGTTGGTTCTCAATCAGGGTAACAAGTAAAACCTGCAGTGTCCGTAACAGTTGATTGGGACGTGGTTTTGACTGGGGATAGAAAGCTTCCACCCGTTTTGAGAGAAATTCCCATGGAGGATCTCTCAACCACATTCAAAGCTGAAAGCGTATTGCTGTGCTCTTCCCACTCGTCCTTGCAAGACGAAAGAGTTGATATCCACCTTCGTGTCACTGGTAGTGATTCGTAGGCTTGAGTGGGAGGTCCATAACGCTTTTCAAAAGCTTGTGTAAGGTAATCAAAGCCTGCTGGCCCTTGCAAAAAGGGTTTCATGATTGTTATGCGCCCTATGCCTATCTCTCTCTTAAGTTCCTGTTGGATATGGAACAAAAAAAATGAAGATACTGATAAGTGGGCAAGCAAAGCAAAAAGTTTTTTTTTTTTTTTTCTTTCCAAAGCTATTGTTCATGAAGAGAATGAATTAAGAGAAAATTTTTTGTGGATACAGACCTGAATCTGCTCAAGAATGAAGCGGATCCCTTTGACTATGGCAACAGCATGGAGGTTACCAGACTCATCTTTAGCTTGACACAACCTGTGAAGTTCCTTGAGTAAATTCCGGTGGGTGCTTTCATTCTCACGGTCATTAGCTGGGGCAGAGAGTTTCCGCAGAGTAGCCAACGCAAACTCAAGCATCTTTCCAAGGTAATCGATATCCAAGGTGCCGGAGTTAAGCAACTACCGATAAAAGAAGAGATGAGAACCACCAATATTTTTTACAAACAGTCAATTAATATGGAACCAGAGAAATGAGGCAAACCTGTGAGAGAAGGTCCAAATCAATAGTTTCAGTTATTTCTACTTTCCAGCTATCTGGCACCATTTGGCAAAGTTCGTCCCTCACTTCTCTCATAAGGTTAGAGATGCAACTATAGTCTGGCTCCTCCAGTTTCATGGATTCCATCACATTGTCCCAGAAAGCTTTCTCCATAGTCTCCTTTATCTTATTCTGCAGCACACATATAAAAAAATCAAAGCTGAGAACATCTCCTATCTAAAGGTGTGCTCGGTCTTTCACAGATTGCTACCATTGTATCAGGAAACCTTAAAGTACCCTATAACCGAAAATCGTAATAAGTCCAACAACAATATGCAGAACTGCAGAAGCCTAATATCATCCTCCTAGAGCAGAAGTTGTCAAATTGCAAACAATGCAAAGGTACTTAACCTCAATGCAAAGAAAACAAACCTTTAGATTGTCCTCTTCATCCTTGACAGTGGATCCACCAGGAAACTTGAAATTCCCATCGTGCAGCAACTCGTTCACAATTATCTCGTTCTCTTTTGAAACCTCGTCCACAGTATTATTACTGACTCTAGAGGGCCCAGATGAGGGTAAAGTATCATCCTTAAATAAAGAACGAATAACACGTTTTGATCCTTCAACACCTAGGCTATCTTTTTTTCTGCCGCTTGAACTAGACACAGATTGAACTGAAGAGGAAGCTGGGCTTGGAGAAAAGAAACATGCGAGCTGATTAGCCATAGGGCCTCCATTCTCCTTGGCCTGATAGTACTTTGTTCGTGTTTCCAACAACGCACTTTCCATTCGCACAACTCCTGCAACTCCACTCAGGTGCCGTACTTTTTCCGTTAGAAGTTCTTGATCTTGTGTTACCTACAACGAGAATTCATATTGAGTCCCTTATTTCCCTTTTTATCATCATAATGGAAAGGAAATAACATAGTGTTGAGTAAGCTAACCTGCATCTGAATTGCTTTCTTATCATGAGTGAGCATAGTGTCATCCCCTTCTGGACTTAGCTTGCATTTTTGAATCATGGAAAGCTCAAGCTGACAAGCTGCTCTGACCAGGTCATCTTCCAACAATCGCGCATCCTTAACTTTCCAAATCACAAACGAATTCAAGAAGGAGCACCATGCCTTATCGAATAAGTCCAACTGATATCTCAAGGTCCGAAGTTTTGGTTCTCCACCAGAAACCTGAACAGGACCATCTTGGATAACATTTATCAATAACTTAAGCTCCCTCACGAACCCTTTAGCCGCGTTATTGAGAGCAGCCTCTTGATCACCTTGACCGTTAAAAACAGCATCTGGATGGCCAAGTATCATAAAAGCAGAAAGAACAACTCTGACAGGATACCTAGACATCTTCACTGATGTCCCCGCCACATTCCTAGCGGGAGAAACCTTCTTTCCTTTTCTGCTCCTCAGAGTACTCGGCATTACTTTTCTCTTCGGGGTAGCAACTCTTCTAAGAAGGTGATCAATATTATCCAATATGGACAGTTGAGGAGTGGTGGTAACATTCTTAGAAGCTTCTAAACGAATCTCAAGTCGATCAAGCAAAGATTTAACAGTTTTAAGTGTAATAGGTGACTCAATTAGCACCGCAAGTTGCTCAAACGGCAGTGACTCGTTAATCTTCAAACCATCATAGGCTTTAGCCAAATCCAAGGTTGTCCTCTTCTGCCTCACAAAGCATCTCCAGCACCTTAAAACAACCCCAAAGTAATACATACAATCAAGAAGCTATTAAAAGAAAGCATATACAAGAATTGTGTAACGCTTTATTACCTTGACAGCTTTCTAGCGAGAAGATCAGCATCTTCCTGCATCATATCGCAATAGAGACTAATGGAATCACGTTGTCTTCTTCTCTGACGAAGAAACTCCGATCTATGTCTCTTTGCCTATATTGTCAAACACCCAAAAAACGTAAGATTAATAAAAAAAAACAGAACACAGAAAGAATACACAAAAACCAAAGCTTACTCTTTGCAATTTGTCTTCAAGTTTGTCCCTCATTTTACTTCTCTCCATCTCACGCTGATTAGAAACAGAGTTGGCAACGTGACGTACTTGTTGGACACGAGCACGTGCTTTCTTCTTCTCAGCTTCAAGCAACCCAAGCCGTTTCTTCTCAGCAGCTACACGTTTCTGATTGATCGAAGCACGAACTCGTTCCTTATACTTACTCTCTCTCGCCATCCTCCTCATCATAGACTGAGACGTTCTCTCTTTAGCACAAGCCCTTTTCTGATGCGATGCCTTAAGAATCCGCATTCTATTAGCTTCAGCCTTTTGAACACGAGACTCCACTTGTGTTCCAAGCTTCACACGTTCTCTCTCTGAACGAATCTCCACGCTTGTCTTCGCTGCTTGTCTCAACTCATCTAACTTCGCTAAACGCATCTGTGCCTTAGAAAGAATCTCCAATCTATAAAATTTCAAACAATCAAAATCAATCTACAGAGACTCGAACGAAAGAGTCAAACTTTTTGAATTGAATTAAACCTTTTCTGTTCAGCAGCAAGAAGCCTTGCTTCGATCCGTTGGCCAAGTTCTTCATCAGATGATCGTGAAGGGCTTCTAGGCTTAGCACGAGCCTTACTTGAAACTTTATGATAAAATTGCTACACACCCGAAAACGTAATTATCATATTTTTTTTCACGAAAAGACAAAACCTTTAAGGAATTAAAATATGGAAAATCAAAGACTTGGTCATTTCAAAGGTAGGGGCTTGCTTAATCAGGAAAGAGAAGAGAGAACCTGTCTTCGAAGATGCGCATGAAGAAGCTTGTCTTCAATATCTTGAACAGAAGATACTGTCTTCTTACTACAGTCAGACAAAAGCCTCTCACGAATCCTCCGTGGAACTTTCATCACCGTCGGAGGAATCTCCGGTTTGATTTCTACAGCGATCGCTTCTCCTCGATCTTTATCCATCGCTTCGATTAATCAGTAAAACGATCTCGCTCAGTGATCAATGGATTCAACCAAACAAAACAAAACAAAAAGTGAATTTCAGAGGATTAAAGTCGAACAAGAAGAAGAAGAAGAAACACGAAAAGAAGTTGCTTTGTGTTTTTTCTTTCTTCTTCTTTTTTTTTATTTATGTGTGGGAAAATGAAATATTTGTTTTTTGTTTGGTTTAAAAAGAAAAAATAAAATAAAAGACTGTTTGGTCACAAAGCGTTGCCTTGTGGATCGAAAACGAACACTTTTTTTCATTCAAAGGTTATCTTAGAACACGACACGTCAGCGACGAACCTAACCGTGTTTAGTTTATTAAATTGACGATGATACCCTTTTTGTTCTTGCCGAATTTTTCTGACGCTACCTACTCTCGAAATGATTGATTACTTCTAGTCTTACAATATAAAATAGTACTACTATTATTTTACGCCACATTCTCGCATGATCTTATAATGGCAATAGAATGAAATTAATAAAGTGATTAATCAACAGATTGAGATGACTTCAACAACGTGATCAACTTCTACTCGTCTTTTCGTTTACAACACGGTAATCTATGTTTTAAAACTGCAATTTCATTCATATACTATTAAACAAAACGAAGTAAACAAAAAAAAGGTTGTTGGAAGTTTAACTTAAAACTCTAGTGGCATGTATCATGATACATGCCATTTGCGTTGATAAGCAACATTTTTTTTTTTTTTTTGTCATCTCATCTTCTATATAACCATGAATTTCTAGATGTTAAGATTCTTGACATATATTATCAGATGCGGATCCAGCCAAAATTCTCAATGGGTGTAAAACTCTAAGATCTAAGAATCGAACCTTCCACCTCCAGTTTTTAATCAACCAAATTACTACTTTCATTACAATATCCAATATAAAATTTCAAATATATACACCCTATGAAGTGGATCCACCTCTGTATATTATACGATAATTATCTATCGATCATAATGCATAGTTATAATTATTTATATTAAACTTTCAGTTTGCATCCACAATCAAACAAAATTATTTTATGGGAAATGAAAATCTTGAAACCATGGTAAAATTGTTAATCTCTAGGCAAGCAAAGCAACCACTACTAACCCAAATGGATATCACCAATAAACTGTCTAAGACATAAGGAGAGTTTGAGATCAAGATCAATAACTTCATTAATTAGTATTAAGATAAAATAGAGTGGTCATAAATCGTGATCTTCAAGGTCGACGGAAAAAAAAAGTGTTCATTTTCGATTTTTCTGATAAGAGAGATTAAATGCTTTTGAACTTTTATACATGATTTGGACCTATGATCAAATATCGTTCACTCAATATATGAACACAACCAAAATGTAGTAATACTTTTTGAAGAAAATAAATTATTTAGCAACTTGGCTTTAAAGGTTATTCCACTTGGCACTATTCAGAGATTCGAGTTTTGAGCCTTTGAGTAAGACCTTGGTCACCCTTATATTGCAAGCACGTGGTATAAAATGGATAAAGTTTTACAAGTATGGATTGTCTCTAATTATATAGAAGCTAAGAAGTATGAGCTATTTCTAGGCATCCCAAAAAAATGTTTTGTAGATAAACTTACCCTAGTATATCAATTTAGGATCAAATACAATTTTTATATGAAAATGATTGAGATTCAAGGCATGGACTGCATAAAGAAAAATAAAGAGGTTGAAAGGAATACTAAACTCAGTATATTGATATCTCCCAATGCTTTAACAATATTATAAATATATATATCCTCTAATGGTGAGACTATAACTTTTGTGTAACATGTTAGCAAAAAAATTCTATATAAATTTATAGCTAAATTGTTACATAAGAATGATATTTATATGACCGAAGCATGTAATCTAGTAACTTGTACTAGTATTGATGTTTTGTTATAATCTAATTTTGGCAAAGAAGTAAATAAATCTGCACCATGAAAGAGATGATCGGAATTGCATGATACGAGGTTGTTCTTAGATTGGAGATTTTATTTGAGTATGTTAGTGAATTCTTAGTCTTGTAGAATATGTGTACATGATGTAGTCCATCGCAAATATTCATTCCAAGAATCGAGTGTGCTAGCTTATGAAGCATATTAGTAAATATTTTTGGTAAAAATGTTTATATTGTATATCAGTTTTTAAAATTTCTGTTAGAAGATAAAAAGATACTAATAGCGAAAAGACCGAAAAGTACCTGAACAACAGAACAAGAAGACGAACCAACATATACAATAAAATAGATTAACGCTTTAACCAACCCAGTAAAACATTGTCGAAGAAGCACCAATTCCGAATACAAAAACTCGGACATGTGCGTCAAGCCACAATCCCAAATAATTTTGTGATCCGTTTGGCGGGTTGGTATGGAACGTGAAATTTGATAGATCCCTATAAATACGAGATCCATGTGTGTCTCATACCTAATACATAAAAGTTTATCCTCAACTTAATATCAATGATTTCTATATAAATTCTAACAAAGAAACACAAAAATTTAGTTGTAATTATTTACTCCTGGAGTAATTTTTACATTAAATACTTCACAGAATACCTAATCATTTAATTATATAAAATCAAAGAGATAAAAGAAAAAAATTAAAACTAAAAAGGCAAATGTTTCGGATTAAGATTGCTATATAGTTTGTTTTTTTTCCATATAACATTAGTCCCCAAAACCCATATATATAAAGAGGTGTAAATCCCAAACCCCTTAACTCGTTCTCGGTGCCGGATCTCGCAAACGGGTTTAACCCGCAGAACCGAAAAGCTCTCTATTTGATCGGACTCATCTTTGTGTCTCAAACCCATAAATCAATTTCCGCAATTTAACCAAAAACCCTAGATTTTCCTTCTACTGCTCAAAGTTGATTTCAATGGAAGGTTCGTCAGCCATCGCGAGGAAGACATGGGAGCTCGAGAACAACATTCTAACTGTGGAACCACCGGATTCATCCTCCGACGGTATTTTCTACTACGACGACTCTGCGATGGCTAAGATTCAGCAGGAGAAGCCATGGGCCTCCGATCCTAACTACTTCAAACGCGTCCAAATCTCAGCACTCGCTCTTCTCAAGATGGTTGTTCACGCTCGCTCTGGTGGCACAATCGAAATCATGGGTCTTATGCAGGGAAAGACCGAAGGTGATACAATCATTGTTATGGATGCTTTTGCTTTGCCTGTTGAAGGAACTGAGACTAGGGTTAATGCTCAGGCTGATGCTTACGAGTATAT
Source organism: Cardamine resedifolia (assembly GCA_014578085.1). NCBI lineage: Eukaryota > Viridiplantae > Streptophyta > Magnoliopsida > Brassicales > Brassicaceae > Cardamine > Cardamine resedifolia. The sequence goes on along the minus strand of VBRH01000347.1, from coordinate 6,607 downwards.
GGTTGAATACTCTCAGACTAACAAGCTGGTAAATTTCTCTTGTTAGGGTTTACTTTTGCTCCTACTTGATCTATGGTGTTCTAGGGTTTTTAGAGATTGCCACAAGAACTTAACTTAGCTATTTGCTCCTAAACTGTTGGATCTTGTTTTGATCTTTTTGTTTTCTACAAGTGAAACTGTTTGATTGGTTATTGCTCTAACTTGAAACCATAGGCTGGGAGGTTGGAGAATGTTGTTGGATGGTATCACTCTCACCCTGGATATGGATGCTGGCTCTCGGGTATTGATGTATCAACGCAGATGCTTAACCAGCAGTATCAAGAACCTTTCTTAGCTGTTGTTATTGATCCAACAAGGACTGTTTCGGCTGGTAAGGTTGAGATTGGGGCATTCAGAACATATCCAGAAGGACATAAGATCTCAGATGATCATGTCTCTGAGTATCAGACTATCCCTTTAAACAAGATTGAGGACTTTGGTGTACATTGCAAACAGGTACTTGTATTTCTCATTTATTGGGTTTTAATCTTGGTGGCTTTCATTATCGGTCTTATGATTGATTTTTGTTTTGTTTATGTGGCAGTACTACTCATTGGACATCACTTATTTCAAGTCATCTCTTGATAGTCACCTTCTGGATCTTCTTTGGAACAAGTACTGGGTGAACACTCTTTCTTCTTCCCCCCTACTGGGCAATGGAGACTATGTTGCCGGACAAATATCAGACTTGGGTAAATTCTTGGATATGCAAGAGCAAGTTAAAATATTTTTCATCCAGGTCGTAGTTTAATATTCTCTCGTTTTTTTCTTATCATTTATCAATGAAGCTGAGAAGCTTGAGCAAGCCGAGAGTCAACTGGCTCACTCCCGGTTTGGAGGAATGGTGCCATCCAGTCTCCAAAGAAGAAAAGAGGTTTGTCTAAATGGTGGCTTTAGCAAATTTATTTGCTTTGTATTCATATGTTTCTTGAATGTCTGAAATACTGGACCATGATTTTGAGCTCTTCCAAATGCCACTTTTCAAGCTTTTTCCTATCTAGAAATCTAGCATTTGGCTAATTAAGTAGTAGTGTAGACAAACCTACCAACTTATCAAAATTTGCGACCTCTCTTTGAATATTCTTAGCTATGGTTCACCTTTGCTGGCTGTGGGATTTCACAGTTGGGTTGGGTATTTGCTTAGTCAAAAACATACCGAGTTGTTAAAGTTTGTACAAGTAAAATTGGGGAACTTTGATGTGTCAATAGGTCAACTAGTGTGTTGGCAATAGTCTGTGTCTGCTTCCTAGTGCTCTGTTATCACTGGTTGTGTGACTCATTTTGAGTTGGTTAATCTTTTTTACATAAAATTATCTGTTTGGGAGATCTAATTAGGTGTATTGTGTATTACTTTCAGGACGAGCCTCAGCTTGCTAAGATAACTCGGGATAGTGCAAAGATAACTGTGGAGCAGGTTCATGGACTAATGTCACAGGTGAGTGAATATAGTGATGCTATTGACCCTTGTGGTTCATTGGATCCATGAGATTAATTCTAAGTCTATATCATTATACATCAATGTGCAGGTTATCAAAGACATTTTGTTCAATTCCGCACGTCAGAACAACAAAGCTCCCAGTGACCAACCATCAGATCCAGAGCCCATGATTACATCGTGAAGTTGGTTGGTTATACTCTTGTTTTGTCTGCGTAAATTGACTTTTCTTTTGACCCGGTTTATGAGGCAATTTACATTGTTTTCTATCCCTCTCTCTTAGTGTAGTATCTATCTACTTGAGACAAGCTCTTTGGGTTATAAAATGACGTTAACGTGAAAACTTTCAAACATTTTGTTTTGCCTTTGCCTATCTTGATTTTGTTATTAAAAGATTGGTAATTCCAGATACAAAGAGCAGATCTGTGAAACCAAATTCCAGGCAGAGGCCAAATTTAATATCTTTATGCATTCCTAGCAAATTACTTGAAAATCAATTCAGAGTTACTTGAAGAACACAACCATACAATAGATTCACAAACTAAAAAACAGGGGTCGACGATCTATTTCCACATAAAAATTATCGTATACAATCAGATCTCCACAGAACTAATACATCTTTCTATATCCACCTAAAACAAAAGTTAAATACCATAATACCCACAGATTGAAAGTTCGAATTCAAAATCCACACATATTAGAACTTCGAATCTTAATTATCATTGGTTTAATGATAACCAGAAACACTTAACCACTTAACTTAAAAGTAAACCGATTTTAACCTGATTAAAACCCGATTTCATCTGAACTAAACCAAAATCGGGTTTTTTGCTATGACTTCCGACCATCTCGTCTCTATCTTCGCTTCCTCCGCCGTGAAATGCTCAGCTCCCGCGGA
>VBRH01000346.1:192732-204413 GCA_014578085.1 Cardamine resedifolia | reverse complement strand
GATATATATTTTAGATAAATATTTATAAATAAAAATTGATATTTTACAAATTTAAATTGATTAATAATATTTAAATAGTAAATTTATTTTGTAACTAGCTAATAGATAATAGAGAATGACCATATGAAAGTGGTAATTTTAAAAATAGGCACATGAAAAATGGTTTTTATGGAATGATCCTTAGATAATATAGGTATTAGATGTTATAAGTTAATAACATAAAATTAATTATTTATTGAAAAATAAAATTTATTAAATTTTTTAAATAATTTTGGATGATCCAAGTGATAAAAGAATTTACCTTCAAAATATGACTGTTATGATCCTAAAATGTTAATAATAAGAATTATGAATGTTCTATTTTCTTATTAAATCTTATTTTAAATTAAAATAAATAAGTAACATGAAAACAACTGTACTTAAAAACTTAAACCACACCCTATATGCTGTATTATTTAACTAGGTGTTTTTCATTCATTTTATTTGTAAATTTGAAACGCAGCTGGTTTGATTTTACTTTCATTTTATTGCATTATTAAATATAAATGATACTTTTAGGATGTTGATTTTACTTTAACTATTTTTCTACTATTTTGAATGATAGAAATATTTTATTTTAAGTAGAATTGTGTTATTTATCAAAATCTATTATGTATCCATTTATTTTAAAACTTTTAAATTTTAAAACTAATTATATTATACACATACACATACATATGTATGTATAGGAAAGGGGGATAACGCATTTGAAACACAAGAACGACCTTTAATTGGGGTGTTGTTGAAACACTACATGCGGAAAGAAAATTTAGACAAAAAAAGTTGTTTTTTTAATTAGTTTTTATTAAGTGCGTTTCTCTTAAATTATGTGCCAGAGTTTTAAAAAACAACATGAATGGTGAAGATTTGATTGGTGAAGATTTGATGGAACGCATTTCTAACCGTATAATCTATGCTTTCCATTTACTCTCTTAATCCACTTATTTGTTTGATAACCGCAACGCCTAATCCGCTTTCACCATGCTTGAACCGCAACGCCTAATCCGCTTTCACCATTCGGATCCTAAGTGTATAGGTAAAAAGAAGAAGCTTACTTGTGACATGAATACTATTTGTATTGATGTCTGAGGAATGACCCGAATCATTGCATCTATTGCACGAAAATTTAGATGTATATTCGTCAATAACTAGTTAGAAATTGCAAAACACTTTATCTAAAAACAACCAACTAACAAAAAAACCAAAAACATAAAAAGGAACACCGCAAAATTGTGATGGGGAATCGGTATTATATTAATTTTGAAAATTTTAGATTGCTAATAAAAATCATTGTTCTTTCAGTTTCAATACTAGCTGCTGGCTTACATCACTACGTAATTTATAAATAATTGTGTCTAAAAAGGTCGTGACGAGGAAAAAAAGGTCTAAAATTTTCGTAGTGACACATAGTTGGGCCATGTTGGGCTGACACAGAATCGATTAAGATATCTATTGCGTCCAGTTTTAGATGTTTTAGGAAAATCGATTAAGTTAGATGTTTTAGACAAGATTAGAGAACATATACACCACTAATTGTTATTATATAATCCTTGCCAAATAGTGAACTAAAATCTCACAATTAATTAATTTAGACAAGATTAGAGAAGTTGGGAAGTGTAAAGTTGTATGCTTGCAAACGATAAAGTTGGGTCAAATTTGTCACATCGTAATTAGAAAAAATGTGCTAAAATGATTTGACGATCTGCTTGAAGCGAATCGAGGCGAGGAAGAAGAAGAAGAAGAAGAGAGAAGCAAAGTGTCGTCCTTTGTCTTCTACGATTCCGTCTTTGAGCTCAGAATCCGTAGAGGCAAAACGCGGAATCCAAATCTGATCTCATGTCCTTCTCTTTCTTCAAGCCCTCGAGGCCTAAAACACCTCAAGAGGTCGTTAAGGCCATCAGAGACAGTCTTATGGCTCTTGACACCAAGACCGTCGTCGAAGTTAAAGCCCTCGAGAAGGTTCTCTATACAATTCTGTTTTAAAGTTTGTACCTTTACGCCTAATTGCTCAATTTTCGATATACTTTTTACTCATTTGGTTGTTTTTTTTTTGTTTCACTGAAGATCATTTGCTTTAGCTGAAATTTAGCGTTTTGGTTTGTGGGATTTTTGTCAAATCTTAATTTGTTTATTGAAGATTGCGGAATGTTCTCTTTGAGGTGTTTTCTTAAATTTTGTGTTTAGGCCCTGGAAGAAGTTGAGAAGAATTTTTCTTCTCTAAGAGGAATACTTTCTGGAGATGGTGAGGTTGAACCAAATGCTGATCAAGCTGTACAGTTAGCATTAGAGATTTGCAAAGAAGATGTTATCTCTCTTGTTATTCATAAGCTACACATTTTGGGATGGGAAGTAAGTGAGATTTCAATTCTTTCCCCTTTTGTGTGTGTGTGTGTGTTAATAGAATCTGTTATAAATCCGTTGACTAATGTTGCAGACAAGGAAAGATTTACTGCATTGCTGGTCTATCTTGTTGAAGCAAAAAGTCGGCGAGACTTATTGCTGTGTGCAATACTTTGAAGACCATTTCGAGTTGCTCGACTCTTTGGTTGTATGGTAAATACTGTGAACATTTTGAGTTTTCTTATCTGGCTGACATTTTCCTTAGTTGATTTGATCCATACCTTTTGAGTTAATACCGAGAATTCACTGTTTATGAGTAGCTATGACAACAAGGAGATTGCTCTGCATTGTGGAAGTATGCTTAGGGAATGCATTAAATTCCCTAGTCTTGCTAAGTAAGACGATCTCAATATCTTGCTTTTTCTTTTCAAGGTTTTCAATGTGATTTCCAAAGCTGGTTTATTGAGTTCATTGACATGCAATGGTCGAGATTTTATTCTTTTTCACACGGTTAAATTTTTGTAGTGTCTTTTCAGGTACATTTTAGAGTCTGCCTGCTTCGAGTTATTCTTCAAGTTTGTGGAACTGCCAAACTTTGATGTTGCTTCTGATGCATTTTCAACATTCAAGGTGATTTTTAACTATATTATTGACTTGCACTTGTTTCAGATTTTTCCTATTTATGCATCACACTCTTACCTCTCTTGCAGGATCTTCTCACAAAACATGACTCTGTAGTCTCTGAATTTCTCACCGCTCATTATAGTGAGGTTTGCCTCAGCATTTTTTTCAAGTTGTATGAAAAAATGAGAAGTATTTCTCTGTTATAAAACACAATTAAATATGCATTATAAAAAACTTCTTCTCCTTTAGCTGACGGAATATTTATGGTTATTTCAGTTCTTTGACGTTTATGAAAGGCTTTTGACATCTTCAAATTATGTGACGAGAAGGCAGTCACTGAAGGTTTTCTTTGTTTCTCTTTGCTAGAAATATTTTTCTTGTGCTATAGTCATCTATATTTTTCTTTGAATGAAACTTTTCGTGGTTGATTTAGCTTCTCTCGGATTTCCTGTTGGAGCCTCCAAATTCCCATATAATGAAGAAATTCATCTTAGAAGTTCGTTACTTGAAAGTCATTATGACACTTTTGAAGGTGAGCGATGAATTTGTGGTTTCATCTTTTCTTATGATGAGGCTAATTTGTCACAAACTCATAAGTTATTTCATGTTCATTTGAGTAGGGTGAGCAATGAATTTGTGGTTTCATCTTTTCTTATTATGAGGCTAATTTGTCACAAACTCATAAGTTATTTCATGTTCATTTGAGTAGGACTCTAGCAAGAATATTCAAATATCAGCCTTCCATATATTCAAGGTAACATATCTCTCTGTCAAAACCGCAGTTAATCAGGAAACAACTGTTAATAGATCTCCGAGAATGAATTTATTATCAGATTTTGAAGCCTTTGAAACCGCATTTATTTGTGCCCTTACAGATCTTTGTTGCGAATCCTAATAAGCCACAAGAAGTGAAGATCATTTTGGCAAGAAATCACGAGAAATTACTCGAACTCCTTCACAATTTGTCCCCTGGTAAAGGTATAATTCAAACTATTTCAATACAAGTTTTATCAACATTGCCCTCTAAACTATGCTCAATTCCATCACTTAACTCTTATATAGGATCTGAAGATGATCAATTCGAAGAGGAAAAGGAGCTGATCATTGAGGAAATTCAAAAAATGTCTCGCCTGCAAAACCTCGAACTTTAAGCATTCTTTTGGCTCATATTTCTCTGTTCTAAACGGTGATTCTAAGCCCTTCAAAAGAAGTTTCTAGTGAACTCTGTGTGCTGTCTAAACATGAAACTGGTGGTTTTCGAATGAATGTAGTAATGTAACTTTTGATTCTCTGTAACAGACGAAAGACATCGCTGAGTTGCTTGGGTCCATGGCTTTGTCTCTTATTTAAATACCATAACACTTTGTTGCCTTTTAATATATGAAGATTCTGCTTTTGTATAAGTAACCTTTGAAATGGAGACTCATCCACTTAACAGATCATTCAATGAAACCCTTTTTGTTTTATTTCCAAAGAGAGAACAAAAATTACAGATCTGCAAAAAAATGGAATTGACCTTTTTTACCATTTTGCTGTTGAATCAACCTAATGTTACAGTTCAAGAGTCATACAAGACCCCCAACAAAATTAGTTTCTTTCAGGCAATTTCTAGATTTAATGAAGTTGGAACAGAACCAGACACCTTCAGATTTCTCACGAGAGCAGCATAAGTCACACCAGAAGGCTTCATACCTAAGTCCTTAAGCTCCTTCAGTAGTTCCATGCCTTTCTCAAGTTTATTTTCCTTGCAAAATCCTTGAATCAAAGCGTTATACGTGATTGCATCGGGTGTAACCCCCGTTTCAGACATTTTCTCGAAAAACTCTAGTGCCTCGTCTGATTTTCCATGTGAGCAGTAATCCGTGATCATCGTATTGCAGCTCACCGTTGTTTCTCCATAGCCATTTCTACACATCTCACAGTAGAATCCTCTAGCAACCACAAATTCACCTCTTTTTAAGTGCCCATGTATCATCACATTGTAAGTAAACTCATTTGGTCGCATCCCTTTCTTTATCATCTCAAACCACAGCTTCCTCGCACTCCCCAACCAACCCATCTCACAGAATCCGTGCATCATTGTGGTATACACAACTCTATCAGGTGAATAGCCTTTCTCTTTCAAACTCTTGAATATACAATAAGCCTCTAGCTGCTTCTTCTCCCTACACAACCCCTTTATAATCTCCTGATACGTATATATATTTGGTAAATGGTTCCACGCGATCATCGTATGTAGAATTTCCGACATACAAGCGTAGTTCCCAATCTGACAGAACGCAGAGATCAACTTGGCATACACATCATGTCCTGGATCAAGCCCTTGTTTCAAACCTTGCTTCAGAAGCTCATAGCTTTCTAAAACCTCACCACCATCACACAAAGCTTGAATTAAACACCGAATCCTCTCTAAATCAACATCATATTCAATCATTTCCTTGTGAAGGTCCCAAAAACAATCGAGTTTCCTCGCTTTCACGCAAGCTAATAAAACAGAATTGCAAGTTGCAGTTGAAGGAACAGTTCCCATCTCTTTCAACACATTGTACACTTGAATAGCTTCATCTACCAACCCTTCTTCACTAAGACACTTCACATATAGCTCTAATAACGTGGGCTCAGGGTTAAAACCATTGGTATCAAGAAAACTTTTAGCAGCTTTAACGGCTTTTGCATCCAAAAGAGCACCAAAGAGAAGGTTTAAAGAAACAGGATCAGGTTTGTAATCACAGTTTGAACATAACCATCGAAAGAACCACAGAGAAAACAGAACATTGTTCTGAGATTTCAACAATTCTCTGAAAAACAAAGGATCTGAGAAATTAAACGAGGGAAAATCAGATACCAGAGTTTGTTGCCATCTCTGTCTCTCTCTCATGATCGTCGACACAGTTTTAGCCATTTCCGTATAGCTTACAGTCGACGTGGCCGATTTAAGCTCCTCAGGCTTGGATTCATTATCCCGAGACTCAACAGTTAGAGTCCGTATTTGGGTATTAGGGTTTTGTCGAGTTCGGTTTCTAATGAGGCTGATGAAATACGACTGACCTCTACTCATGGCGTATCGCTAACTTCACCGGAACCCTAGATTTTGATCCCCAATCTCATCCAGGATATGAAAGGTTTGGACTTTAGAATAATTAATAAATAATAAGGTTTATTACAGCATCAAATATGTTTTTGTCAATAATGTTATGACATCAATTTTTTAGTTTGGTCTTTAGTTAAAAAAGATAAAAATAAAAAAAGGGTCAATTGACGGATAAAAAAAGGGGCTTTGCTTTGCTTCTTCTTGTTGTCTCTCTCTGTATCTGTATCTATCGTCTTCGCCGAAATCCCTAAATTAATTTGTTCCTACCACCATCAAATTTCCCGCCAAAGAGAATGTGGATGGTCGTGAAATGAAGCCTCATAGTCAATTCCAATCGGCACATAGCTGAGAGTTTTCGAGCTCTCTCGCAATCTCCGTCCCGTTGCCGGCAAGGTTTTTTTCTTTTTGTGCTTCGCTGCCGATTCGTTGGTCTTAAGTCGCTTTTACGAGAATGGAGAGGTAACTTTTGGGAATAAACTCTGACTGATTTGTTTCTTTTTTTTTTTCCCTTAGAAATTTCATATTTTCGTTCTAGTGTTGTTGTTGGCTTCAATTAGATGAGTGTACTTAGATTTCGAATATTCTCTGGTTTTGATATAGCTCCACTTCGCTCTTCTGTGTTTACGCATTTTCTAGCTTTCTTGGTTTACAAAGGAGGATAATTTGGAATCCGTATCTGTGTATCTATAAATCTCTGTGTATTGTGTAATGTATGTTTTAGTGAATTTTGGTCGGATTTTGATTTTAAGTCTTTTTGTAATTTGCAATTTGCAGTGCAGATACTGACCTCACAAGTTTCAACAACATGGTTGCTAAAGCATATCCTGTACGCATTCTACATCACAACAGCGGCATAAGTGAAGAGGAAGAAGGAGTCTCAGGAGTCGAACCTTACGTTGGTCTAGAATTCGACACTGCTGAAGAAGCTCGTGAGTACTACAACGCTTACGCCGCCCGTACAGGTTTTAAGGTTAGGACTGGTCAGTTGTATAGATCAAGAACTGATGGTACGGTTTCTTCGAGAAGGTTTGTTTGCTCTAAGGAAGGTTTTCAGCTGAATTCGAGAACTGGATGCACCGCGTTTATTCGTGTGCAGAGACGGGATACTGGGAAATGGGTTCTTGACCAGATTCAGAAAGAGCATAACCATGAGCTTGGAGGTGAAGGTAGTGTTGAGGAGACGACTCCTCGTCCTTCGAGAGCTCCTGCTCCTACGAAGCTAGCTGTAACGGTTAATCCACATAGACCTAAGATGAAAGTTGTTGATGAGTCTGATAGAGAACCACGGTCTTGCCCGGGTGGTTTCAAACGCTTTAAAGGCGGTGGTGGTGAAGGAGAAGAGAGTGACGATCATCATCGAACGCAGCAGCCTAAGGCGGTTACTGGTACTGAGCCGTATGCAGGGTTGGAGTTTGGTTCGGCTAATGAAGCGTGCCAGTTTTATCAGGCGTATGCTGAAGTTGTTGGGTTTAGAGTTCGGATTGGTCAGTTGTTTCGATCCAAAGTCGATAATTCGATCACATCAAGACGGTTTGTTTGTTCGAGAGAAGGGTTTCAGCATCCTTCGAGAATGGGTTGTGGAGCTTACATGAGGATCAAAAGACAAGACTCTGGTGGTTGGATTGTCGACCGTCTTAATAAAGATCATAATCATGACCTGGAACCGGGAAAAAAGAACGACGCTGGTATGAAAAAGATAACGGACGATGTCACGGGAGGATTGGATTCCGTTGATCTTATTGAACTAAACGGTTTCGGCAACAACCACATCATGAAAACCAGAGAAAACAGAATCGGTAAAGAATGGTATCCGCTGCTTCTCGACTATTTTCAAACTAAACAAACCGAAGACATGGGATTCTTTTACGCTGTTGAATTGGATGTTAATAATGGAAGCTGTATGAGCATTTTCTGGGCGGATAGCCGAGCAAGATTCGCTTGCAGTCAGTTTGGTGATACCGTTGTTTTTGATACTTCGTACAGAAAAGGAAGCTACTCTGTTCCATTTGCTACTTTCATCGGTTTTAACCATCACAGGCAACCCGTGCTTCTCGGATGTGCCATGGTTGCTGACGAATCTAAAGAAGTTTATTTATGGTTGTTCCAAACATGGCTTCGTGCCATGTCTGGTCGTCGTCCAAGATCCATTGTAGCTGATCAAGATTTGCCTATCCAGCAAGCTTTGGTCCAAGTCTTTCCCGGGGCACATCATAGGTACTCAGCTTGGCAAATCAGGGAAAAAGAGCGGGAAAATCTCAGACCGTTTCCGAGCGAATTCAAGTATGAATATGAGAAATGTATATACCAGAGTCAGACACCTGTCGAGTTTGACTCAATTTGGAACGCTCTCATCAACAAATACGGTCTTAGAGACAACATTTGGCTCAGAGAAATCTACGAACAGCGCGAGAATTGGGTTCCCGCGTATCTAAGATCAAGTTTCTTTGCCGGAATCCCAATAAACGGAACCGTCGAGCCCTTTTTCGGTGCTTCACTCGACGCTCTTACGCCTCTCAGAGAATTCATTTCCCGATATGAGCAAGCACTTGAGCAGAGAAGGGAAGAGGAAAGAAAAGAAGATTTCAATTCTTACAACTTGCAGCCGTTTCTACAGACGAAAGAACCCGTGGAAGAACAGTGCAGAAGACTCTACACGCTCACCGTCTTCAGAATCTTTCAGAACGAACTTGTTCAGTCTTACAATTACCTCTGTGGAAAGAATTATGAAGAAGGAGCAATCACTAGATTCCTGGTGAGGAAATGCGGGGACGAGAGCGACAAACACGTTGTGACTTTCAGTGCTTCGAATCTCAATTCGAGTTGCAGCTGTCAAATGTTTGAGCATGAAGGACTTCTGTGTAGACATATCTTAAAAGTGTTTAATCTCTTGAACGTAAGAGAGCTTCCGTCTCGTTATATACTGCACCGATGGACCAAGAACGCAGAGTTTGGGTTTGTGCGTGATATGGAATCAGGTGTGAGTGCTCAGGACCTTAAGGCCTTGATGGTTTGGAGTTTGAGAGAAGCTGCTTCAAAGTACATAGAGTTTGGGACTTCGTCTCTGGAGAAGTATAAGCTTGCTTATGAAATTATGCGTGAGGGTGGGAAGAAACTTTGTTGGCAGAGATGATGATAAGCTCAGCTTGAAAAAAATGTAAGATCAATCTTCTTGATTCATGTCTGCAAGTTGCTGAAGTTTCTTGTGTTTGAGATCAAAGATTTAAGAGGGTTTTTGGTGGTGTTATCGTTGCTGTAGGTATTTTTTGCTGTATCCTTCTTGAAGATGGAGTCTTGTTCGCCGTTCTCATCTTAACCCTTTTGATAGCTTCCATGGTCGCGGTGGTGGAGTTGGAGTTGTGGTCATTGCGTTTCCTAATGATAATTTTTCATTGTAATGACACTTCTGTTGATGGATCGATGACATGTATGTTATCTTGTGTGTTTGTTTATGTTGTTGGAAAGGATCTGAGAAAGTGAAAGAACAGATCAGAATCAGGGTTTTGTTTTTTTTTCGGGGTGGGGAAGATACAGATCATGTTTAGAGAATCAGATCGTTTGATACTACTAGTAGAAGCTTAGAATGTAATGTAATATTATTATCAATCTCTTTTTTTTTTCACATTAGTTAATCATTTAAGATGACCACAATATATAGTCTACTTGTTTGTGATAATATCTATCGCCTAGTGATAGTCAATGTATACAAACAAGCAAAAGACATGTTACCACGGTAAAGAATTTGTGTTTTTAACTGAGCATAATAGAAAGTTGTAAAATGAAAATCGATTCTACAAACTTAAAGCATTGTTCACATCTACAAAAATGTAAATTAGACACAACACTTTTAATCAACTGTTTAGTTCTACTATTACATTAACCTCTTAGAGCTATATATTCTACCATACGCAGTGATATATACTCTAGATTCTAGTCTTAAGTCTTAACGTAGTTTTCGGCTTAGCGCCGGTTGATAACACTAATCCTAGTCCAAGACTAACCCCTGTTTTCTAAAACCGGATTATTCCCTAAAACGCATATATCTTTAATTGTTCAGGGAACGTTTGTTTTGTTAGGGTGCAAAGTTGCAAACTAACATGATTTGTAAATTATAATTTATCATCTTCTTTATTTTTCAGTGATAATAAAATTCTCGATCGTCATTTTTTTCTTCACAAAATACCGTATACAATCATGGTATATAATAAAAAAATAAACAGATAAAAACAATATAAATAAACATACAAGACACAACAACACACAATTACACGATCTTTAAACGAGCTTGAGTTTGCTAAACCCGCAATTAAGAAGATAACCAAGTCAATAATCTTGAAATTCAAACTCTCCCCACAAGAGGCCTTTCTCCGGTGACTGTTTCTCCAACTCCGGCGTGAATAGCTCCGGTGCACAACAACTGAGTACCACTCACAATTATTGTCAAAACTTCAAGAGTTCTCTGCACAAAATAAAATTATCAACAAACACAAAAGAAACATATTAAATATCCATAAATTTGGTTTTTTTTTTTGCTAATTCACATTCTAAGAAGTTAATAAAAGAAAGTAAAAAAGCTCACTAGATTGGCTTCGGTCCAGCCTATGTTGATCTCCTTACAGGCCAATCTGTACCAACATCGTATTGATTAAGATTTGGTTTATTAGTAAAAACACTAAAACAGTGTAAGAAATTGAACCGGATTAAAACCCGGTTTGATTCAGTTAATAATAAACCAGCTGGTGAGTTTACCCCATGGCGAGGAGAGTGAGAGACCAGGAGATGAGAGAGGAAGCGGCGGCGGAGTGGAGATTCGGAGAGTCCCACTGAAGAACGTTGAGGACTCCGGTGAGTGATGTTGCCATTCCGACGACGCCGGCGATCAACGAGAATATAACGAAAAAACCAGTCGCCATATTTCCCACAGGGAAGAATATAGGGAAGATCTTCGCCGGAAGAGACAGCACGGACGCTGAAAAAACAACAACATAAAATTATAAAAGAGAATGTTGGATTTATTATTAATTAAGAAGTTGTTAATTTTTGTTAATCTTAAGAGATTAATATACCGGACTCGCGAGCTCTCTCGATGCCGTGATTAACAGCCCAGGAAGCGAGGACTGTGACAACAAAATAGAGACCGAGATTCAGCAACAGAAGCATGAAAGCTACAGACTTTGATCCTCCTGAAGCCATGACTTTAAGATTCTCCGACAGTAAATATACAACTTCTTAAAAAACCAGACAGGTCTTTTGTCTCTGGTTATGTCTTGGGAATTGGGATAATCACAAGATCTGTGCATGTGTCTGTATATATTTATCCAGTTCGTAGGAATAGATGTTTCTTCAGCTGAAAGCAACTGTTTTAATTCCTTACTTTGTCCTTAACTTTGGGCAAAGAATCAAATCCGAAGCTTCAATTTTCGTGTTAGATTTACTTATTTGCTGTCTTCTACGCATCAGAAGAAAAGAATTGCTCGAGATAGAGAAAGCGAAATATATATATATATACTTTTCCGGGAAAATCTGTCACACACTGGAACTTTTCCCGGAAAACAGAGAATCAAAGAGATTAAAAAAAAAAAAAAAAAAA
>VBRH01000346.1:169622-186315 GCA_014578085.1 Cardamine resedifolia | reverse complement strand
AATTTGAAAGAAGCGAAGAGTTTTTCTATATTTTAATTTCGTGCACATTAAGATTTGCACGTAAATAAATATAAGAATGAGTTTAATTAAATTGACCATTCTTCTCCTAACTTTGTTTTATAAAAACCCAAATCACTTTCTTTCATTCTCTACCTCTTTCCTTTTCGTTTCCACCGACGTCATCGATCTATCCCCATCCTGCTCGATCTCTGCCGGAGACTTCCTCCGATTATCACTCTCCGTCCTTTATCCCTCCGATTCCGGATTCTGATTCCTTCCTTTGTGATTTCTTCCAAAACCCCTAAAAAAGTTTTGTTTTGTTTTTCCCCTCAAATTATTGATCTTGATTTCGCTCCTGAATCTGGATTATACCCTCTGAAATTTTGTTCCAGGGGAAGTAAATCGAAGATCTGATTTTGATTTTGGACCAGCCGTCAATAGTTTTAAAGATCCCGTCTTGTTGATGGGCACAACTAGGGTTTGTCCGGAGGTTTCTGGATCTTCGAAATCGCTTAGCCAGTCGCTAACGGTGTCGACATCTACCACGGAAACCATTAATGGCTTCCATGAATTCAAGATCAGAGGCTACTCTCTCACCAAAGGCGTTGGGGTCGGCAAATACGTCGCTTCAGATACGTTCATGATCGGAGGTTACTCGTGGGCAATCTACTTTTATCCAGATGGCAAGAGTCCAGAGGATAACTCGACTTACGTTTCTTTGTTCATAGCTCTTGCGAGCGAAGGAGCTGATGTGAGGGCTTTATTTGAGCTCACGCTTGTAGATCAGAGTGGAAATGGAAAGCATAAGGTTCATAGCCATTTCGGCAGAGCTCTCGAGAGCGGTCCCTATACTCTCAAGTATCGGGGAAGTATGTGGTGAGTAATTTATCTTTCCCTTTATCTCTATTCCTGGAAAGTTTCAATCTTTCAGTGAGTTCAGGTTATTGTTGTGATGACTTTAGAATGCTTTGATATGGCTTTGTGATAGATTGTTAGGATTGTGTTATGTTTTGGTTGCTTCAATGTTTAACAATGTGTTTGATGGTTGCTTGATTCAGGGGATATAAGCGTTTTTTCAGGAGGGTTAGTCTTGAATCATCAGACTATCTGAAGGATAATAGTCTCTTGGTTCGGTGCCGCGTTGGTGTGGTGAGGTCGCAGACGGAGGGACCGTGGAGTTGCGATATCTCAGTACCAGTTTCTAACTTGGGACAACAGTTGGGGAATCTTTTGGAAAGTGGGAAAGGCTGTGATGTTATCTTCAACGTCGATGGTGAAACATTCAACGCACACAAATTGGTTCTTGCAACTCGTTCCCCAGTTTTCAGGGCACAGCTTTTTGGGCCATTAGGAGACCGAAATACGCAATGCATAACGATTGAAGACATGGAATCTCCCATTTTCAAGGTACTCCCTTTAACTCTCTTTCTGTGGTTACATCTGTTAGGTCTGGTAATGTCTAAGTAGATTATCTACAGTCAATGGGTCTTACATGGTCTTATAGGAAGATATAGATTTCTTGGCTCCTTGCCTTTTTTTTCGGGTGAGTGATGGTGGTGTCATACAGGATTGTCTATTCACGGATGTACCATCCGGGATCTTCTCCTGGGGCGCTACTCCTCTTCTCGAGTTTTACTCACCCGGGTTAAGGTTCTTACTTTGCTTTCTCTTCCTGGTTGGTTGCATGAATGTATGTTTGGTTATTGTTTTCTATGTGGCTAATACATGGGCATATCTATGTGGTTATGTTGTGTAATTTCTTTTCCTATTAGACAAGTTTATGTGAGTCAACTAGATGAACAAATTGGATGTACAGCAGATTAGAGAAATTAGCTTGTTAGAGTTTAAAATCTCATTGGCGTTATAATGACTGTAGAAACATCAAGCTCTGTGATGTAAATCATGAATTTTCTGCTTTCCTTTGTCGTGATAGTTCCTATAACTCACACTCTTCTAGGGTTATTAATTCTTGCATTAGGTTCTGATCCTCACTTTTTCCCATGTTGTTTTATTTCTGTCTGTGCAGGTATTGCTCCATTTTATCTACTGGGACGAATTGCCTGATATGCAAGACTTAATAGGCACAGACTCTACACTGGCTTCTACTCTTGTTTCTCAGCATCTGCTTGCAGCTGCAGACCGATATGCTCTTGAGCGGCTTAAAGCAATCTGTGAGTCAAAACTCTGTGAAGGGATTGCCATAAATACGGTCGCAACCACCTTGGCCCTAGCAGAGCAGCATCATTGTTTCCAGCTAAAAGCAGTCTGTCTCAAATTTGTGGCATTGCCAGAGAACCTAAAAGGTAAAAGAAAAGATCATATTTTTTGCTGTAAAAGCGATCTGAGTCCAATGTCTGTTCATATCATACATAATGTGACTTGCGTCTGTTTTTTTTATCAGCTGTGATGCAAACAGATGGGTTTGAGTATCTGAAAAAAAGTTGCCCATCTTTACTAACTGAGCTTTTGGAGTATGTGGCGAGGCTTGGTGAACAATCTGTTGTAGCATCTGGATATCGAAAAGAAATATTTGCTGATGGTTGCGATGCGAATGGAAGACGGGTGAAGCCGCGGTTGCAGTGAATGGGAGAGGAAAAAGAAACATTTATGCATTGTATAATCTCCGTGAAAGATAATGGCTGATCTAAATTCGGTCTCGCAAGTACAATGAATTATTTTTCAATGCTTTTTTTCTTAAATCAAAGATCCAATGGTATTTGGGGATTAAGCAGATCTAAATAGAATTGATTCAACGTAAGTTGTTCACGGGATATAAGAATTGTAGAGTACATGTGCTACAACGTAGATAAACAAAAGTCAAGATCGTTTTAAACATCAAAGCAAAGCTATGAAGACAAATGACATGACAGCAGGACCTGTAAGGGAACTCTCTTCTTCATTTCTCAATGTAGTCTCTCTCAATTCGCTCTTAAGCCATGTCTTGTTCTTCATGTTTCTGCTCTTGAAATCGCAATGGATGATTCAAACTTTCAAAGGGCTTCTCTTTTAGCTCTCCATGAGACGTGAAGTGGTAAAGCTTCAACTAGACCCAAAACATTGTGTTTAGTACCAGCGGCTCATTGCAGTATCTTGTGCTGCACCCACTTTCTGTGGTATATACTGAGTGTTTGGCTTCAATCTGTTTGGCCCTTCGGCGGTGGCGCAATCTTCATCTCCTCTGTTGCTTTTGCAAGGTTGCGTCCTCTTCGGGTATTGAGACGCGCCTGCTGGATTTCTGACCATCCTACGCTGTTGTTGTTCAAGTGCTTCGACACCTGTGGCTGCACCGCAGTTGTTATAGCGTAACACTGATCCAACTACTTTTCCAGGCCTAGCTACCGCAGCACCTGCCTCATTACAACCAGATAAGTGTTCAGAAAACAGAGTTTTTCTGCATCATGACATCATATACAGAGAGAGTGAGACCTTGGATAGGGACGTTTATAGGAACTCTCGACATTGGCATCTGGGCATTCCTGTCTGAACCTCGAGGTCCCTCTGTATCTCTGATGTTACACTTGGAGAGACCATCAGTGACTTCAACGGAACTCTGTTGTGCTGCCGTATGATTGTTATCAGAGTACAAAACGCAAGCCCTGTAAAACAGATAAAAGGAGACTTCAGTGTGCTGTTTCGAAAGAATTCCAAATCATTAAATGTTTAAAAGAAGAAGTAAAGCATACCTAGGTAATGATGCGTGCTGCTGCCTCTCGGGGGGATTATGAGAAGTACCATTCTTATAGTGTTCCTCTAGGTAAGCAAACTGTTTCTTGAAATGTTCTACGGCACTGCAGAGTGAATGATACATAATCCAAAAGATCAGGGATGGGTACTCAAGAGTAGAGTTATTTAGCAGGTTAGCTCAGTACGGTACCTCGGGTACATAAAGTTAGTTGGCTCTGATCCATCCAAGTATTCTTTCAGCATCTTTGGGTGGTACTCAAGAGACTCTCTGTATATGAGCTCTCGCACGTCTTCTTTTGTGATCCTCCGCCTCTCGAACTCAAATTCCAACTTCGTGACAGGTTGAGCAGAGGGCTCTCTTTCAACCTTAGCCAAACCCTTGAAGTATGGATCCGCAAGCGCCTGAGGTAACACATCAAACCATAATTTTAGTTGAATACAACCAAACTTACATCATAAGGAGTGTGCAATCAACGAAATGTGTGAGCACCTCTTCAGCTGTAGGCCGGTCCTTGGGTTCAAAGGCCAACATCTTTTCTAAAAGACGAAGAGCGAGAGGATCAGTGTGTGGGAACTTATGTGAAAAAGGAATAGGCTTCTTCTTCCTCATGCTGCTTAAGTATCTTCGAGCTTTCTCGTTCCTCACCTGTTACATGCAGTGCAAGTAATTCAGCCAAGAAAAGAAACAATGCAGCTGTGTGAAGCATTGTGGAAAAGGATACTGACCCTTCCAATGGCTTCTGCAGATGGAGTTCCCAACATATCAGTCATCAGATCCAATTGATGTACAACATTTTTCCCGGGAAAAAGAGGCTTCCCTGTTAGAAGCTCTGCAAAAATGCACCCGATACTCCATATATCTATTGCCGGTGTATACTGAACATAAGCAAAGATTTAAAAAACATTACTACAAAAAATTACAATCAGCAGGAGAAAGCTCTAATGACTGGTATTCATGAAACAATAACAATGTATGGAAAATCATGATCACCTTTGAGAAAAATGATCCACACAGTTCTGGAGCCCGGTACCATCGAGTAGCTACATAGTCCTGTGATCACAAAGCAATAGGATAAAAATTTGTTTCATGCCAAAGAAAAGTAATTTCGTAAAGAGTAAGCATTGAATTACTACTCACAGTCCAGAATATCGCAGTTGGTGTATCATTGAACGCGACCCTCGCAAGTCCAAAATCACAGATCTTTAGTTTGCAATCAGCATTTGCCAATATATTTTTCGGTTTTAGATCCCGATGAAAGACATTAGCTGAAAGGGAAAAAAATGTATCTTCAGAAAATGATCCAAAACGTATTCTAAACTGTAAAATTTTCGCTAGAGCTTAACCTGTATGTATATACTTAAGGCCACGGAGAAGCTGATAGAGGAAAAACTGGTAATGCTCAGGAGTCAAATCATCATTGGCCTTAATAACCTGATGCAGATCAGATTCCATGAGCTCGAAAACAACGTAAATGTCTCTAAACTCTCTCCTCGAAGGCGGCAACAAGATGTGTTTAATCTCAACAATATCAGGATGGCGTAAGAGTCTAAGAAGTTTGATCTCACGGAGAATGCGAGTTGCATCTGAAACATGCTCGAAAATGTCATTGATTTTCTTAATCGCAACTTTCTCTCCTGTGTGTGTATCGTAAGCTGAGCAGACGACTCCATAGCTTCCTTTACCAATTACTTCCTCAATTCTGTATCTGCTTCCTTCACCATATTCCGTGAAGAAATCTACATCCACTGATGACTGAATATGCAGAACAAAATCTAATGTCAATCAAAAGCTTCAAGATCAAAGAGATCACAGATTGGATTCTAAGAAGGAGAAAGATTAAGACTTCATCTAAAAGGCAGTGATCGTGTTTAAGGATGGTTACAGATCCTAAGTAACATAATCGGATCTCACAACTCTGTTATGCAAATCTGAATGTATTTAGAAATGAAAAAATCAAACCTTTTTGCGTTGATCAGGCTGCATCTTCAGCTACAGAGCATTCAAAAATTTGAAATGCTAAATGAACGAACTTAGTGAAGCTTCGAAACAAGATAACGCGGGGAAATGCAAAGGTTGAGATCGAATAAAAGGAAGAGTCTAATGAAGTTTATTTCCAACTTCCACCGGCAAATGAAACAACGCAATGTTCAAAACCAAGAGCTGGTTTTTCCCAAACCCCTATATCCAGAATCGAGTAGAACAGAGATTGAAGTAAATCAGAGCAGCTCGCGAGACCAAAATAAAGGAAGCAAATTTATGTGTGTAACAACGAATACCTAATCGAAATTTCAGTGAAATGAAGAGATCAGAGGAAGAAAGAGATAGAAAAACAGAAACTTGAGATTGGTAATTTGAGAATCAGTGAGATGAAGAAAGACGAGGTTTTTATCTTCTTCGTTGAATATCTCTGAAAATAGCCAAAAAAAAAAAGGAGACAATTTGTTTCAAAAGCCGAGAAGCCTTTATGCTTCAAAAACCCCCCAAAAAAAATGATTATTCAGAGATTTACAATTTTTTCTTTTAGGATCTGATGAATCTCATAAGGCGAGACCAAGGGGATTAAGTTTCAGCCTTTGTAGAAGAAAGAAGAGTAGAGAGATCTAAATTGTATATATGATAAAGAACAGAACAACACAAAGTATATAATATGATCTCTTTTTTTATTCTTTTCTTTTTGTGATAATTGAAAAAGCAGATAAGTGGAGTCTGATTATCGTCGTACGAAATGTCTTATTTGCCCTCAGGTTTATGGGTACTCGCGACTTTGATTTGAAAACTAGCTTTGGATAATGTCCAAAGGACGAATATAATAGTTTGGATATTTTGTATAAATTATTGTTTTAATCTAATTAATAGTTATCCGATTTGTTATATGAATTGATGATGATCAGTTGGTTATATAACTATTAAATTAATAATAGTTCGTTTTTTCACATAGGCTAATAATAATAGTTTGTTTCTTTTGGCTACTATTAATTCGTTTACTTTACAGTTTCTTTCGTCATTATTAATATATTAAGATAGTATATAAATGAAGTAGATTATCCTCTTCATCAAAAAAAAAAAAAATTGATTATCCTATATTTCTAATTACAATTAAAGGGAGTATGTAAAAAAAAAATCTTTTCAAACATATTTGATGAATATAAAATCTAATGTTTGATCATCATCAATTTTATTATTAAATTAGAGTAATATTGATAAATAAAAATAAATATAGTACAGATTTAACGATTTATATATAACATTTGTGAATTGTTTGCAATGAAACTTTTTAAATATAAAATAAATCATTCAATGCACATAATATCACATGTTTTAAGAGAAATTTATATTAAATTTTTTTTTTTGCAAATAAGATTATTGTTTGCAAATCAATCATTTAAAATAAAAATAATGTTTGTAAATTAGTCAGATAGAGAGTTAAGTTCGAAAAAAAAAATCAAATTATATATGTAGTGATTTATTTACTGTTTTGGTGTCAATTGTTATATGTACCTTCTAAAATTTATAATTTTTATTATCGACTATATAGTATTTCAATATAAGAGATTCAACAAAAAATTACTATATTGAAGTACTATATATTTTTTGGGTGTCCACTATATAGTACTTCAATATAAGAGATTCAACAACAAGTGAATTACAACTCTTAGAAGTTTTGCCACTATCATTGTAGACACCAAGAATATTTTTTTTTACGGCAAAAATTAATTTCTATTAAAATTTTAGAAACAAGCTGGAGAAAAACCATGAGTCTTTTATTTTGGAATATAAAATATTTTAGTGTGGTGAAGTATCGGTCACAAAAATTTATTAATCTTAAAAAAGTATACATGTACTATGATTTTATCTTTGGTGAAAGTTGCTCACAATTTAATTTACTGAACTATAAATATTGTATTTCTTTTAACTAACTAATTTGTAAATCATGGCCTAATAGCCATTGAACAGTTTGCATTAATTTTTTTTTATGTTATATACATATATATATATATATTCCTTTTTTATTTTAAAAATGTATTATTACGACTAAATAATAATTCTATAAAATAGATTTAAAATAGAAATAATATAAATTCTTAATATGAATTTTAATAAATAAAAATATTAGAAAAAATAAACGTTACTTTTGACATAATAAAATATTGTCGTTATAAATAAACCCAAAAGAAACCAAGAAGAGAAGAGAACGAAGGGTCACAAAGAACCGTGGAGATGCTTCAGTCCATGTGCATCACATGACTATTATTATGAGGTATCATTAAATATCAAAAAATATATGGAGTAATAATTGTATTTTCTTTTGTTCTTTAACTTCTAATGATTATTACTTTTTCGCATTAATAAAAGGCGAAACATTAATCAGTCGCATATAAAAGGGGCCAAAGCTTCATCCAATGGCTGAAAGATTCAAATTAGTGTAACTGATTACATAACGAATTGAATATGTGGTTATAAAAAATCTAATCAAATTGAATTTGTTATTCGAAGTTAACAACAAGATCATTGACAAGAGCAATTTTTTATTTAGTTATAAAATAAGCACTGACTAAAAATACTTTTTTGGGTTTTTTTTTCAATTTTCAATATTAAGAAATCTAAATAAGTTGCCTGTAAAACAATAGTTTAATTTTTTTTGTTCTGACTTCTGAGAAATACACTCGCTTTCATTCGGGTAGCAAACAGCCAGCTCAGCCAAAGACGGACCCACAAAAACACGGGCTGGCCAACGTTCAGACGCGTTATTCTCGATTTCAGCTTCCGGTGTATTGCACGCGCCACTTATTTCACTCGTGTCTACTGGGACAAAAGGCCCATACAATAACAAGCCCACCAAAAAGCCTACAAAGAAAAGTAAAAAAAAAAACAATCACACGACACCACTGAAGGCACGTGACCACTCAACATCTCTTGTTCGCATCTCTTCTCTGACCAAAGCTACATCTTCCCATCTCCCTGCGTCTGCATAAACGTTCGAAAGCATAACTTTGCATCCTCCGTGAGATGGATCAATCGCCGCCAGCTCAGCAGCCGCTAGCTCAGCCACCTCGATGTTCCCGTGAACCCGCGAAGCCGATAACAACATCCCCCAGATGATCACATCCGCCTTCACAGGCATCTTCTTGATCATTTCTTTTGCTTCCTCTAATCTCCCAGCTTTTCCCAACAAATCAACCATACATCCGTAATGCTTGATGTCCGGCTCGATCCCATGATCGCTCTTCATGCTCTCGAAATACGTTTTCCCTAACTCCACAAGCCCCGAGTGGCAACATGCGCTCAAGACACCTACAAAAGTGATGCTGTTCGGTTTGATGGGGAGAGATTGGAGATTGGAGTAGAGATCAAGCGCTAGTTTTGCATGGCCATGTGTCGCTGACCCGCAAATCATAGCGTTCCAGGGAGAGATAGTTGAAAAATAAATGTTCTTTGTTTGGCGGAAAACGTTTAGAGCGGTTTCAATGCTTCCGCATTTTGCATACATGTCGATTATAGCAGCGGTTAGATTGTCGTTGGGAGGAATTGAGCTACGCTTTAAATACTCATGAGCTCTTTTCCCTTCCTCCAACGATCCCAGCGATGAAATTGCAGAGAAAACACTCACCATTGTGATTGCATTTGGTTTTACTTGGCTACTACTGATCATTTCGCGGAAGAGGTGTAGAGCTAAGTGAGGCAAAAGACTCTGCGCGTAACCCGAAATCATAGCGTTCCATGAAAAGATGTCTTTATCGCGAGTCTGATCAAATACTCCCCTCGCCTGCTCAACCATTCCATTCTTCACAAATCCTGCAATCAATGTGTTTCTCGACGCGATGTGACCCTTAACACTAACTTCAAACTGCTGAAGAGCAAGTTTCATGCTATTAGAGACGGCATAGAAATGTATGATCGTTGCTTGTATGAAATCATAACAATCGAATCCGGTCTTCACAATGGTACCATGAAGTTGCAAACCCTTGGAACTGCCTGCTGAGCGAGCTGAAGCAGAGAGAAGGTCCACCATCATAACTTCACTAGGCTTCATTCCACATCGCAACATCTTGGTGTAGAAAACAAGAGCTTCATCAAGCTGATTCTTTTGGAGACACCCATCAATCATGGTGCCCCACGAGACAATATCTTTCTCAGTAATCTGATGGAACAATTCCTTAGCCTGTTCGATAAGTCCAGCTTTTGAGTACCCATTTAACATCACATTCCAAGTAACTAAATTTCTCTCAGGCATTTCATCGAACAACTGCCGAGCATCCTTCAAACACGAGCAGATACAGTACAAATGCAGCAAATTCGTGGAAACAAAAACCCGACCTTCAAGCTTCAGCTTAATAGCCAAACTCTGCAACATCCTGCAATCCCAAATCCCACCCAAATGTGAACAAGCGGATATAACAGTGGCTAATGTCACTTCATTTAGCATGATTCCCAAATTTCTCATCTCTCTGAAAAGCTCCATAGCTTCACTCCACTGATCGTTTTGAGCATAACCCTTAATCAAAGTAGCATACGAGACGCAGCTTCTCTCAGGCATAACGTCGAACAACTTAAGCGCATCACCAAGTCGACGAGATCTAACATACCCATCGACCATGATATTGAACGAAGCAGAATCAAGCTTCGTGTGAGTCCGGAAAACAGATTCCGCATCGGCCAAGAGACAGCATTTAGCGTACATGTTAAGGACGCTATTGCAGATGAATCCATTAGAATCAATACCGGATTTCAAGACAAGGCAATGAATTTGTCGGCCACAAGTTATGTCTTTACTAGAGGCGCACGATCCAAGAGCTGAGACGAGAGCTCGTTCAGTATCGGAACTCTCGCCGGAGAAATCGAAGTGGGTCGGACTCTGTCTTGATGTGATCAAAGCGGAGAAGCATCTCGCCTGCTGAAGAGAAAAGACTCGACAGCGACGAGACGAGATAAAACGAATAGATTTGATCATAAGAGACCATGAGAGCAACAAATTAGCTAAATCCTAAAGCTCGAGTTTTTAATTTATACCTCTCTGTCTCGTCCTCATAAAGCTCGCTGAGCATATCTATAGGTTCTTGTGGTTTGTTCAGATTATAAATTAAAAATAAAAACATTATTTTATGTGAAATACAACGAATACGCATTTGATTTGATAATTCCCAGTGGAATTTTCTGAGTACTGTATATAGTTCCACAGAGGGAATGTTCAAGTAATAAGAGATTTTTGGTATCAGGGATTAACTCAATTAACTCTATAGGAAATGGGAAAAAAAATCAATAATATTATATTTTCTTCTTAATCCTAAACGAATGTAACCCGCGAAGAAGAAGAAGAACCTGCAATTGTGTATATCTGCAAACCGCAACATTTTAATGTGATAATCTGTAAGTATAGTTTGGAGAGTTTCTGCATCAGTGATTGTCTACACATCCTTTTACAGCTAATTTTGCCGGCGATCTACAAAGAATAGAGCACATGAACGGAATCAGCGTGCAAAGTAAACAGATCGATTCAATGACTATTTATCGCAGCAGCACATCAAAACAGATAAAAGAATACGAATACCAGTAACAAAGTAAAATACACAACAGCCGATTGAAAAACATATACTAATCACTGCGAATCAAAATGGGAATCCTAAGGCGTTATTATAATCAAGAATCAAAGATCATTGGCAGTTATGATTAATACCGGAATCAGTATGCAAAACACCAACAGATTTATAAACAATTCCTTCACTGCAGCTTATATCTTGTTAGAACAATCTCAATAAAGCATAAGAAACATCGTCCCACCTTCTAAACAACATCTGACTCACCCAATACTTTCACACACTAATAATCTGACCCTAAAGTTTGAACCTTTAGACAATGACAACTACTCAAAAGTGAAATGCGGGAGATTTCAAAGCAAAGTTAATACACTTAAAACTCCACTAATACTAATGATATGACACACATGTTCCATGATAATCGCTGCATGTGCGTTGTTAACTCATCTCAGCCAATAAAACGGTATGGTGATAGAGGCCAAAAAAACCAACATCACATCAAACAACTATATGCATGTTAAATTGTTTCCCTTTCAATTCTCAGAAAGGGAAACAATCGATAAGAAGTGAGTATCAAAGCATAACAACCAAACTACTCATATATCCACAAAATTCACGATTTAGTTCATCATTACAACCAGATTAAGCCAATTCACTACTAATTTTCAAACAATCGATAAGAAGTGAGTATCAAAGCCTCCCAATGCACAAGAACTTCTCTAAAATCCGTAGCCAATGAAGATTTACATTACGAGACATGTTCACTAGTAATTAGGCTCGAACTGATCAGTGACACCAAAACCGTTTAATCAGAATTGCATAAACCTAAAGATTCACTACTCACCAATGCAAGAACATAACATATTACAACGTCTTTGAGTTGAGAAAATTCTAAGTCAATGCAAAAAAATTGACTTACTTTTTATGACGCCGAGCTCTCTTAGGTCCCCAGCCTTCAAGCTTAGCAATGGGACAACCACACTTTGATCGGAAAATCAAAACAGCTCGGCCATTAGGTGGAGCCATCTTCCTTAGCTCAGCTCTCAAACATTCGTAATCAGGATTGCTCTCGCTGCCTCCTTTCCACGGCAACCGATCAATCTCCTTAACCGATCCCGATTTTACACATTCCTCCGTCTGCAACTGCAAATCAAACTCCATAGCCTTCTTCAATCCTTTGCACTTAGGGTTGCGACATTTCCTCGATCTTGACCCGCAACAAAGGTCTAGAAACGCCATTGACGCGGCGAAGAAGACTGCGAAAGCGAAGAAGAACGATGCAGGAGGGATTATCCCGGAGGTATCTTCATCGTCGGCGTTGTGATCGGAGGAGAAGAAGATCAGAGGAGGGAGGAGAGAGGTGAAAGAGAGCGCAATTGAGGGGAAATGAGAGGATAGGAGAGATAAGGAATGGATTAGGTAGGAGAGGTAGGAGGAGAGGAGGAATGCGCCGGAGAAGAGGACGAGGATTAGGATTAAGAGGTCGAGAGTCGCCGACGGTGAATGTTTGCAGAGATGGAGGCAAGAGGAGGAGCTGTGATTAGCGGCGGATCTAGAGGCGGAGGAGGAAGGGGGCATGCTGGTGGAATTGTCTTCGGTGGTGGCGGAGGAGGCGGAGGAAGAGACGAGGAGGAGATGAAGCATGTTAGGCGGAGGACGACGGTGGTGGACGGTGGCTTCGGAGGGCCAATGCCTCCTTTACATATAAGTCTCTTTGTATGTAAACGTTTCGCAATAAAATTAACTTTTGAAGAATTCTTTCTAATATTTGAAATACTGAAAAATATTGTGAGTCACGAGAGAAGTAATTAGATACGGAAAACATTTGGAAACCCATTCAAAAATTTTATTTAATTAAAGAAAAAAACACGAAAACAAGAATAAAGTGGCCGACATTGCTCGACCGATTAAAAACTTAGGAATTTTACGAAAGCATCTCTGTCTGTTTTCTCTCGGAAATTTTATCGTTGTGATTTTAAAGTTAAACTTGAAACATAAACAAAATATTGTAGTAATTTGTTTTGCATTGAATCAGCGGTTTTCGAATCGGTAAAAACGTTTCTAAAGATATTACATAGTGTACCTACGGAAAATACTTATCGACATGATATATTTGGGTCTCAATATGATTCACACGTAAAACGGTAAAAAAAAATTGACGATTTTCAAATTTTATGTCTTATTAATATTCACGGATTTAAGTATTTAGATGTTAAGAGTGTAGACAAAGTCATAAGTTTCTTTATCAGTACTTCAAATGTCTTTTTGTCCTTGGATTAACATTAGATATTTTTTTTCTTTTGGCAGCGGAAATTTTTTTCAAAATCATAAATCGTTGTTATTTGAAATTTTTATCCCCAAAAAAAAAACAACGAAAACATCCACACAAATCGCATATGGCTAAATTTTGAATTCCACGGGATAATAATATTTCACACCTTTAGAATCCGAGTTTTTATTACATTTGCTCATAAAACATAAATGTAAGATCATTTATTTACAGAAAGGAAATCGGAATGTGGTTTCCGGCGACGGGACAATCCAGGCTGACCAAATTTAACAAGAATAAACCTGCCATCAAAGAACTAAACCAAAAACCGGTATCAATAACAATCTCATACTATTATTTTGTTCAATAATCAAAACAAATCCGGATTCAAGAACACGAGGCTACTCTCCGGCCGGTTTTGGTGGGCATGATTGAGAGCTTTGGGACTTCCCGCTTCCCGGGTACTGAGACCCGGGATCAAGCTACAAGCTTTTGTCAAAAGGATCTTGAAGACCCACCAAAGCATGAAATGCAAAACCGTAGAGAGAAAATCATTTTCATATTGAATTTCAAAGTATGTTCTTATACCTTCCCGTTCATGGCTTCGACAGCCAACTGTGCATCCTCTTTGCTGTTGAACCAGACATATCCATATCCTAGAGACTGCCGAGTCCTTTCATTTATGATGATTTTTACTGCCAATAAAATCATCATAAAATTGACTCACAAACGACAAGCTTTGCTTAGTTAATCGACCTAGCATATGTTTTACAGTTATATGTTCTCAACTGGAAGGAAAATAAATAACCACCAAGAAATACACAAAAATACTACAGAGACTGTATCGGGATTCAGCTGAATGCAAACACGAAGGCTAAAAACCGGAAATATCTTGTTTCAGCTTCTGCATTTCAAACCCATTGCAAAAATGCAAATTTTTGCTTGGATTTGGTCTTCTCTCATGGACCTCCTCTGTGCCATTCTTCCTCGCAATATCACATCCATTAATAAAGAAAAAAAGTGCTGAGCATGTGAGGAAGAATGGCACAGAGGAGGTTCATTGGAGAGAAGACTACATCCAAACTACTTGATTAAGTCAATAAATTTTATCACTTCCTTTTGATTCATGAGTTAATAAGTGAAGAAATTGGTCTCAGACTCTTAAAGCCTAGGAATTTTACTTCCATATCTTTTGATTTTCCTAAATCGTAGAAACTCAGGATTACCTCATTTTGTTTTCTCTAATT
This sequence comes from Cardamine resedifolia, assembly GCA_014578085.1. Taxonomy (NCBI): domain Eukaryota; kingdom Viridiplantae; phylum Streptophyta; class Magnoliopsida; order Brassicales; family Brassicaceae; genus Cardamine; species Cardamine resedifolia. The sequence continues at coordinate 171,582 of VBRH01000346.1, read as the reverse complement.
ATAGACAATGAATACGAAGAAGAAAAGCAGAAAACTTTTGGCAAATCAATGGTTTCTCTTTAGCTCATAACCTGAACCTATTTATTCATATAAGAGCTTCCATTTTCTGCATCTGATCCACACCACTTCGTGATATCATAAACACATATCTTCAATCCTCTATCTTGGTTTTGATTCGTGGTAGCAAAACCCTCACCAAAAGAAGAAAAAAACCTTCTTCTACTCTCTATACGTTTTATTATACGCATAACACTTCTCTGTTGTTATACCCACAAAGCCAAAATAGATTGTGGAATATTAGATTTAAGATGGCTTTGATATCAGAATCAAAAGCAGTGGAAGCTCTGATACCATTGCTTATCACTGTCTGTCAATAGCTTTAAAGGAAACCAATGATTTGCATAAAAAACTTCTCTGCTTCTCTTCTTCTCGTATACGATTTCACAGTCACAAGTTAATAATGAGGTTTAAATCAACCTATTGACTAGTGAATACGAATCCTATTGAAAGCTGAAAATGTGATTCCAGAACTGAAACAGACTGAGACAGAGGATAAGAGAGACTCACCATTGCTAACTTCTCCAAACTCGGAGAAGACTTTTCTTAAACGTCCTTCACTCACTGAATCAGGAAGCCCTGTAGATGATGATTCAGTGAGTACAAATAACATAATTCAACAAAAACGAGGAATCAAATCAGAAAATACCTTTCACGAAAACCGAAGAGATCGGAGTAGAGGGAGAAGATGCTTCTCCGGCTTCTCCGGCGACGCATCTGATGGTCTGGAGACGAGAACAAGGTTTGCTTCGCGCTGTACGAAATGATGAAATCAAAGGATATCTTGGGGTTTCCGTCGGTTTTCTCCGACTGTGAGCTATTCCGACGAATTGGTGTTTGTGAAACGGGATTTGGAAAGTCGGAAATGAAGTTGACAGAGACAGTGCCATCCCCGTCGAGTACGTCGCCGGCGAAAATCGTAAACGACGAATGAAAATGAAATCAGTTTGGTTAATTTTGGGCTCCATGAACTGGCAATTCGGGCCTATTATGTTGGCCCATCTAAAGCAAACATTTCCTTATACCGACTCTTTTTCTTTTTACATTACCGACTATACAGTAAACTAAACTCAGTAAGGAGTCTAAGGACAACATCATTAGGAGTAATCTACGTTACATGAAATCGGATGCATGTACGCGGAAACATAAGCAATCGAAAGCAGAAAGCAAATTTTAAAAAAAAAATTAAAAACGTATACGTGTAGGAAACATATTTAATATAACAAAATCAAATACATAATTTAAAAAAATCACTAATTAACATAACAAAAACAGCTTTTCACATTGTACACTTCTCATCTATTTTGTTTCTTTATTAACTTAGATTTTAAAATTCTATGCTCTTAATAAAATGAGCTACAAAACAGCGTATAAGTCCACAAAATAATTATTACTTATTAAATTTTTTTTCTTTCAAAACCGTTTTTGATTAATCCAGATCACGCTTCCAACTAGGAATTGTCCGCTTTCTCACCGCTTTTAAACGTTGCCTTTTTAGAATCGCGCTTTCAAGACGCTTTCGTGCGCTTCCGCTTCCGAAACGAAAAACGTAGCATCTTCGGCGATTCCATGCGACGTAGGGAGTAGTAATACACTACTAAATTCTGGCGTTAAAAATATATTTTTAGATATATATAAAATCAAACAAATAACAAATGAAAATCATATATGTAAGAATAAAGATAATAAAAATTAATTATGAACTACTTTAGCTTTCGATTTTGAATCACTCAATCACAAATTACAATAATTTAACTTTTTAACTATTAAACAAGAAAGGTTCTGCTTTCTACGATTGGTAGAGAAGAAGGGATAATGGAGAGTGGGTTTTTTCTTCTTGTGCGGATTTGGTTTGTGGGTTTAGGTTTTCTTCAACATTCAAATCCTTTTTTTTTTTTTTTTT
>VBRH01000346.1:103851-131829 GCA_014578085.1 Cardamine resedifolia | reverse complement strand
TTTTTCATAATTATTGGGGGTTCTTAGAATCCTTCTTTTTTTTTCCTCCAACGGATCGAATCCTAAATTATATTAGGGTTTTTTTTTTGTGATAGTTCTTAAGTAATTTATAGAATCATAATATATAAAATCAAACGAATATTTTACTTTCTTAATGAGATCCTAGTTCATATGTTGTTTATATGTTCCAGAAAAAAAATAAAATTAAAGCCATAATGGAATGAGTTTTCATTTGTATAAAGTTTTCTGACTCATGGTATTTGTTTATTCTATTTCTTACTATATTATTGTAATATTATAAAGAATATACGCAATTGTGATGGACAAGTTTGGTGGTAGATACTAGATAGATACCAAACCCTTCTGAAACTAAAATCCAACTGCGAGTACCTAGTGATATTGACACTGCTCTTGATTCAATAAACTCTTCTTTTTTTCTTTTTTTAAATTTTGAATACATCAATTAATTGTGTATAACCTTTTCAAACTGGGCAAAAATAATGGAGTAATGGAATTGGACTTGTATACCACCCACTATTATTTTAGATCATTTTGTCCATTTGGTTTTGGCTTTAATTTTTCACTTTTATTATTAGGTTTGAATAGATTTATAAAAAGAAAAAGATTACAATGACAAAAGTAAACAGATCAGTCGTATTTAAATAAAATAAAAATAAAGGAAACAATAAGAAACGCTGATTGTGAGGATGGCAACATTTGCTTTTGAAGACTATTTGTCAAGTAAATTAAAAGAAACAAAAAAAAAGTAAAACATTTAGCCATTTTGGCCCTCCTTAAATTTACATGATTACTTGGTATATATTGTGATCGATCGATATGGTTCATCGATAATATATTATATAGCATTGCAATGGGATTGTTTAATTTTGGCCGGAGCACAGCGGTTGTGAAGCAGTCTAGCGTTTGGAAACATTAAGGTTGATTAGTCTACTTAAGCTAGCCAGTATGTGATTAGGACGGTTTAATCTCTTACCAAGCCATAGATTATTTATGACTTGAGAATGAAAAACACCAGATGAGACCACCATCATCATCGTAGATGAATGAATGATCAAGATGATAATGATGATGGATGATGAGTAGGACCCACAGGTTATTAATGTTTCGCGTCACATACTCTCAGCACACGTTTCTTCTTCTTCTTCTTCTTCTTCTTCTTCTTCTTCTTCTTTACATAACAGATAGCAACAACACACACAAAACGTATTTAAGAAGCGCTTTGGATTCGTCCAGATTTTGCTTCTTTCATACGTATTCTGCTTTTAAAGTTTATTTTAATTGTATTCCCCAAAAATCCGTTTTTATACCGCAATTACATTCTTTAAAATGGACCCAAAAAAAAAAGTGTTGAAAAGAAATGACAAAGTTAAGACTGAGAGAACAGCCAGGCTGCTCGAGGTCCGACACTTGTTCATCCTTTGTTTGTTTGCAGCTCCAAAGCTATCCTCACGGAAATTTACCACTTTTACTACTCCGTAAAACTGAGTTACCTTACCACCACCGCTTTAGTATTTTTAGTTTTTTACCAACCAAAAACCCGTTAGGGTATTATTGACAAATCAACCTATCTTTTTCCCCTATTTTCTCTTTTGGCCCCATAGTTTTCTTTTGTCCCTTCATATTATTTCCTTTCATTTAGTCATGGCCAAAAGCGAAAAAGTGAATTTCAACTAGTAATTTAATTAAGGGAGGAAACAAACACAATTTATCAACGTTACTTTTTAATTTTTTTTAAAAATCTGGCAATAAGCAGTTTTCGTTCATATCCATGAATTGAAAACTAAGCTCTAACAGAATATATAACCCATAAACTAAAAGTTGTAAAAAATAAATTTAATTACTTGAAATTTTGACAAGTCATTTTGAGTAAGTGATTTTTATACATAATTAAATCATTAATTAAGTTGTACTAAAATAAAATCTACCCAAATTTTTGATAACAAGAGAAAATGAAAGGAAATTGGCTGAGCTTCTGCTGCAAGCTGATATAGTCAGATAAACCTTTGGCTCAGAACCGTCCAATAAGATAGTGCCAAGTCATCATCATTGAATTATTGAGCGTTTTAACGTCTGTATCACAGCCGTCCGATTGGAGACACCTCAGATGGCGCCAGATAAGCTCGGCTGTCGAGGAGACGCGTGGGACCCCACGTTGGCTCCTCCCTCCCTGCTTGCTCGCCGGTTACGAAACCGCCCGAACCACGAATGATGACGTGATGTGTTGGTTAACGCCGTTAAAATGCCATAATTGTAATGTCATATGTGAAGGATAAATAAAGACACTTAGATAATTAAATGTGAAAATATAACCATGTCTTTAAAAAAAAAAAAAAGGGGGCCACGTAATTTATAAAGTTGGTATAACTTCATAATTACAATCAGAGAAAAAGAAGAAAAGGAGCTTTATGAATTAACGCAAATGTTCCCTATTCGTACCATGAAAACCTGCGGACCAATCGATTTGCGGGCAATAGCCGATTCACCTATTCCTTAATTTAACGTAAATTTGTTTTTCAAAACATTAATTATAGAGTCTTCTCTTTTTCCCCATTTTTTTTTTCTTTTAACATCCACCATCTTAGCGTAAGACTGATTCTAAAATTACTATAATTCTTCGGTTTCTAACAGAAGATTGATGTTCTATCTTTTATATTTGTTATACAAATATTAATTTTCTATTTTTATTGATAAATTGAAAATGCATCGATTTCTTTAGTCACAGGAGTTAAAACCGAATTTAGCAAATTGACTCTTATAATCGTTTTACCGTCACACCGTTACCCGTTGGTAATTTTTTTTTTCTCCCATTTAACATAGATCCTAGTTTTAATAAACTAACCGAAATTTTCTTTAGAATCCTAAAACACTAAACATTTGTTTCAATAGATATTATTTCAAACATTTTTCGCTGAAGAAACGAATACATATACGAAATGTGTTTTTTATTTACTTCGAATAGATGAATAAACACAACACATGAAAAATATAGTCATGCAAAAAGATTTTAGATGCGGAGGTTTTTACGCTGATGTTTCTTAAAATCATATGATGATGTTGAATGGATTCGCTGCTCCTCTTTAACTCCCAAAATGTTTACAAATGACACAAGTTCATGTTCTTACCAAATCATTGTTCTTCTCTATACATACCTAAGATTTTTCTTTAACTCAATAAGTTCTTTTAACTCCATCCGCGGAGTCTACCAAAAGGTCCATCTCCCTACTTAAAAAGATTGTCTTCCAATCATCAAAATATCGAACAATCCTGCTAGAACCTATCCGACAAAATATGTGCGATGTTATCACTAGACAAAGGATTGCCCAAAACGAAATTTAGTTTCCCTACGTCATAATTACTTAACATTGCATATAATATATCTATATTTTCATGATTTTCTCAATTAAGGTTAAGAAAAATGTTTATTCAATTAGTATTAGTGATCTAGCTTTTAACTGATTAATTAGATACCTAAATCTTAATGATTGATTATGCGTCTAACCGACTAAAAACATCAGACAACTAATCAGAAGTGTAGACGATTAATCAATTGTCTGACCATTAAGCAGTTGTCTAGCTAAATTGATATAAACGAAATGGAAGCAGTTTGCCACCACCAGAGTACCAATACAACAAATTTGCAAAATCAGTAGACGATTTTCTAAAATGCCTGCTCAAAACATACGCACTTTTTTGTTATCAGGAAAAGAATAAACATACCTACTTTTTTATTTGATCATTATATATACTGGATCTTTTTGGCATGCATATAGATCATCCTTTGTGTGTGTGTGTGTGTACATATATATATATATATATGATGTATTTTGAAAAAAAAAAAATGCATGCAATAAGTTTTGTTTGTTGCAGACATTAAAATATAGAGATGGATGTGACAGAAACAGAAAGAGCGTGTGTGATATTGAGAGCCCCGAAAAGAGATTATTGGAGAAGGAAGTGAGCACATGGAGAGGCTTGTTTGTGTTTCCGATGATGTAAGAAGGAATATTACAAACCAACAAAAGTCAAATCTGTCTTATTTGGAATTCAAGGATCTGAATCCTTTTGACAACAAATCAATCGAGGCACTCGGAAATATACGAAAAAAATAAGAAATTTCACTTTAGAAACACAACAACTAAGCAAGTATGTTAGTTTAAACTAAAGGTAGAAAAATTCTAATAACTAGGCTGAATTTGATCCAAAATTTTGTGGTTATAAATGGTTAAGAAAAATAAAGAACATCGACATGAAATAAAAACTCGTATAAGTTTGATTTGGTTAGGTTGAGAAACATTTTCGGTTTGTCTTAATTATACTATAAATTGCGCAAAAATTTAAACTTCCTTTTATCTCATCTAACGTCTTCTCCTTGACATTTACTCACATTCGTCAATATTCTCTACCCATCCCAAAATGGTCAGTGGATAGCTTTGTTTTCGTAAACGCATTATCACAAATATCTTCCTATAAATCCTTACAAATAAAAATTTATCATTCACAGAAATAAAAACTGAAATTTAGTGCACTCTCCACTTCCTGTTTTTTTTGTTTCTCATCAATTAAAGCTTTTACATATTTACCCTCCCGTTATAAAAGTTATTAATCTGTTGACTTTCCGATATAGAAAAAGAGAGAAATATTAAATGGCTCACGTGAAGCTGTTCAAGCTTATATAAGAAGCAAAGCAGAGACCACTTTGACGAACAACTAAGCAAGTATACTAAAAAGTCTTTTGACTATCAATAATTGTACCACACGCTTTCTCACAGTTTTATACTCCCTACTAATTAATCTTAATTAAATTATTTTGGTAATGTTATTACCAGTTCTAGTGTCTGTATTGTTTTCTCTTTATTCTCTACTATCTCCTCAAATTTTTTTTAAATTGCTTTTAAGTATCCTTTAATTATGCAAATGGAAACTGACACTAAAAGCCGAGTAGAATTTGCATTCACGAGTTTTCGCTTACACATGGACTAACAAATCATATACTGCGAATAAACAGCGGGAAACACGAATTCTAACGGCAAACGAAACCACACACAAATTATAACGGCTAGTATTCATTTGTTCAATAAAACAACAACAGTAAGAGAATATGAGTATTATTATTAAAAAAATACTAATAAAATATGTTGTCTTTTAACAAAAGAGTGGTGTCTAGTAGAGTAGTTACAAGGGGATTTGTTCTTTTGTACCACAATTCGATTCCGTTATGGAGAGTTATTTTTAATTTGGAATTTCCAAAACCGATCTTAAGAAATTGAGGGATTAATGGCCGAAGATCCATAACTCTAAAAAAAAACTAGGTTCATCCAAATAGACGAAAACCTGTGACATAATCCTGACGTATATTAGTATTTAGCAAGTCTGGTCCATAGTGTATAGGTAAAATAAATGATGCTTTCGTGTCTCACATATATTTGGCCAAAAATTTGGAGAGTTTTTTTTGTTTTTTTTTGTTTTAATTTACATTAACAAAAAACGTATAAAAATTACTTATACAATCCGTAAATGTTGGACCGACAATTTTATGCAGTAGAAAAAAAAATGTGTCCGGCTAAAATAGCAGTTTGATTTCGACAAACAAAAAATTGGCTATAAAACTACCACTTTTTGTTTAAACCATATACAAAATGAAATTCCTAAAAACCTTAGGATGTTTTATACTCCGTTACTCGAAAATAAATTTTTAAGGTTATGCACACATATTAATAAATTTTTTGCATAATTTAAAATATTTTTATTTTTAATTAAATACTAATTATTTTATGTACTTTAACTATATTTAGTAGGGGCAAACCAATAAATGTTAGACAACTTTTGCATTCAAAATATAAAATATATATATCTTTATGAAATAATTTTTTTTTTTAAAACATCTATTTTTAGGAACGGGAGGAGTATTATTTTTGCGTATACATTTTTAATATTCTTAAACCGTTTGGTTTCGTCCTTTCAACTAGGTTATATTATCAAAATGTTTTACAAAAATAAATAAATTACGATACTAAGGATTTAGCAAGTTGTTATAAATCATATATACAGAACACAAGCTGTATATAAAAACACAAAACAGCAGAAATGTGACATGATTAGGTAGACAATATAAACAAAACTGTATTATAGTTTGTACAAGCTCGATCTATGTCAGTCTCATCAATTCACGTTGATATTCTATGTCTCTATCGCCTTTATTATTCTACTAGCTAACACGAGCAAATTGTTCTTACTGAATTTAATATATCACTTGGAATATAGTTACATAGATGGACTCCAATTTTTGCATACATGCATGTACTCCTCCATTATCACTCATTAATACCGTGCATTCCTAATTTCATATTAATCATGGACTTCATGTAAAAAATATTTCATTTTCCTATTATGTAGTCGTACAGTTATCAGTTTTCTATTGGAATATTGATATCACTTAATATATTTGGAATCACACCTCCAAATTTTATAATAGATTAGAATATTGTTATTCCTTAATTGCAATTACACTTCAAATATGCATGCTTGTAAGTAATGTGAGATACTTCAAACAGGCGTACATATACAAACAACACTTCGGAGAACTGAAGGAATCAAAGCCATAGGACACGAAAGGGTCACGGACTGAAGGAAAAAAAATTGAATACTAGAAAACACTTAAAATTATAAAATACATGATATATTATTACGAGGTAGTGAGATTTTTTGGTGGTCAATATGGAGATATAATGTTAACATGCGAGCCCAGAATGTAGCAACTGTCTTTTTTTTCTCTTACAAAACATAGTTTTGATCTTTATCTATAAGATGCATTATTTATGTAAATTAATGTATAGTTCACACATTATGAACTGTCATATGATCCCAAAAAAAGCTCATCGGAAAAGACTTGTCCTTATAATGCATATTATTATTGGTCGAACTTAGTGAGTGGGCTTTAAATGGGTGGTGATACCAATCGTTTCATGTCCTTTATTTTTTATGTTTGTTTTTTCTCATGAAAGTATATTAGTATGAAAATAGATTATTCATATACTTTATATATATATATATATAATAAACTCAAAATACATATGGTTTCTCCCAGGTTTGATCATATACTTTGTTACATGTATACGAATTGAAATTGTCATAATCGATCCCCAACATGTGTCTGGTAGCACCACGTGAAAGATAGGATAACATTTATTTAAACTAAACTAAACAGGTCAGAGTTCACTTCACCCAATTCCCATCAAATATCTTGCCTTTTTTTTTATGTTTTATTATTACTCACCCCACTCCCTGCCTTTTCAGCCATTCATTATGAGGTATACATAACTTATTTATAAAATGTGTAGTTCTGCACCAATATAAAATTACAATTATTATGTCTAAAAAAAGAAAAGAAAATTAACAGTTATTCTTTGCCTGCACGTAAAATTGGTGGAAAATCTCTTGGAAATTATGTACTATTATGTGATATATCTGAGATACGGTAGTTTCGTGATAACAATTAACGGTATTAAAATTGGGTAAAAGTATTAAAAAATGGTCAACTAAAGTTACGGTCAAGTCTTTAAATTAAATATTATCGTTTAGTCTTTTGTGTGGGATTTACAAAGAGCAGACTAAGAACAAGATTAGAGAATTTCTTACGTAAGTTTTTCATGAATAAAATATAAAAAAAAATGAAAAAGAATGAAATGAGATTCTCATTTTTAAGAGATTTTTTCTGATTAATACTAAAATAATAAATTTTTTAGAAATTCAATGGATTTCTTACCAATATTAAAAAGGTACGACAAAGATTAAATATATAGAGACTGTATAATATAATCAGATTAATGACTTAAGTACAGGTTAGACTCTTAGGGTATAGGGCATATTTAAAAGAAAGAAAAAAAAAGAGAGAAGAAGAAGAAATTAGTGAAGTTGTTTAAATTAGTTAAATGATAAAGTGAAGACTTGTAAGAGTCAAAGTGAGGAGTTCGAGGTAGAGATGGCTCGAGACCCGATACGGTCTAGTGTCAGTGATGTTCACATGGCAATGTCCATTCACCGGCTGCTTCCGGTTTATCCTTTATCCAATCTTCAACGGCTAAACATTTTTTCCTCTTCCCATCGAATGACCGGCAAAAGCTAAACAAAATCACGCAATTTAATGTCATATGTTTGGGCATACAGGAATTGTGATTGTTTATTTTCCGAGGTCGTTTGTGCACTTCACCGTAAAATTTCATGGCTAGAGGAAGTGGACATTCACTTATTCTTTACTTTTTAAAGTCAAAAGTTTTGTATTTTTTTTTGCTAAAATGGATTTTATTATTCTCGTTATCCAGATAGAGCTTGGAGCGTATTAGTGTTATTCGATTTTTGGTATAGAGTTGGTTTGGTTTCTTATGATATGATAGTGGTTTGTATTAGTGTTGTAGACTTGTAGTGTCATCGATAAAATTGTTGGCTGCAATTTTTTTTACAAAACTATGGATTATATGCTAAACTATGGATCACTTACTACTACGTTTTGTGCTAATGAAGTTTTGTAAATAACAAATACTAGAATCTGTAAAAAATTAGTTGAACAAGTAAAGACGAAAGTGGAAGTCATCTTTCATCGTCAACGGAATTTAGTGGTTGAAGAAAATGTCTTACTTTGACACCCAATATATTTAGTACGACAAGATATAGTATATTTTGCGATGGTTGCGCACTTATTACTTGTTAGCCCTATAGAAGAGAGGGATTGGCCTAAAACATGACCGACGAAAACCTTTAACTATCTCTGCTGCAAATTGTTTTCTTATGTTTTTTTTGCTAACTTCAAGGGAGTATTTGATTAATAACATGATTCCCTTGAAGTAAAAAAGATTTGCCGATTATTTTTTACTTCAACAACGAATAATTCTTCACTGACTCCGAAGGTATATTGTTACACATTCGCTTCGCCCTTGGTAAAGAGATTTAATACCAGAAGAATCTATGATCAGTGGTCCAGCGGCGATCTATAAATAGTATTTATCTAGGAAAATATCTTTAAAATAGTATTTAGCCAGGAAAATATCTTTAAATACTACAAAATTTAAATAATAATAAATTATCTACATGGAAAAATTATGTTGATAGTATAAATAATTTTTATAGGAAATAATATATAAAAAATTATATTGGCAAAGAAAAAAACTAGTATTATAAATCATTTTATTTTCTTAATTATAGTTATCTTGAGTAATTTTCAATAGGTCATGATTTGCCGATTGCTAACCAAATCACGATACAAAACATTACAACACACAATATCGTAGTCGGGAGATCAATTTCCCACACTCGACATGGGCATGCCACAACACTCCAACCCATGAAGATAGATACCTTTCCATGCTTTTTAACAAGCCAGCTACGCACCTTGCTCTTCTCTTATAAGAAAGTACTTTGATTTGGGAATAAGCTGGAAGTCAAAAAGTAGTATGTATGAGTTGAAGTGAAGGGCATCCAAAGGCCGCAGTCTCACCACACCTCCTTGAATCATTTCAGAAGTCTCAATGGATATGTATCATCTTCAAGAGTCTTTCTTAGTTTTCAGACTTTTAATCGACTAATAATAATGTTCATAGCATGCATAACATTCCACACAATACTGACTAATAAACATTACGCACTTTTTATGGAGAGCACATTCGTTTTAACAAGCCAAACACGTTTTCTCGACAAATATATGACATATTGCATCTATAAAAGCATAATATTACGGACTACCTAAGGTCTTATGACTAGCACGACCCAGTCTGACTACTTAAAAGTTGGGTATGTAAACTTTTACAAATATTCCTATATTGCTTCCAATACGAATGAGGATATATAAGGCGAGTAATAAGTAATAACATAGATGGATCTTCCTCATTCGGGAGATCACAATCTCACACAGATCACTCTTAAAAAGTACTATATGTCAGAGATTTGTTTTTCTTCTATCTCTACATTTTTTTTTTACTCGAAATTCATTTCACTTGATCGCATTTGTCATGTATAGATCTTTACCACAGCTCCGGCCAAATCAGAAACCAGTTAACCCTATGTTTTCTTGTAGTGTTTGATATGACTACAAATTAACCAATTTAACAAATTAGTTAACACATTTTATCTATATATACCGTGTATAAGTAGATTATTGTAAATATCGTGTATTGTTATTTGACACTCATAACAAAGATCAAGTGATTAAATAAATAAAGAAAAAAACAAATAAGATTTTGAATGGTTGTAATGAATAAAGCAAATTAAACCACTAAAGAAATTGGACCATTTTCATATATGGATAAAGAAAAGTAATTAGAAAATGTTTCAAATTAATGAAAAAAATAAACTTGGTTCTCATTGGATTAATAGTTTTGTCATGAAAAAGGTGATATCAATAAACAATTTAATTCATCTCGTCTGTATTAACTATTGAAAAGCTAAAAATGGGAAAAATCGTAGTAATATGGTAACTACAAGGTTTAAAATGCTGTCATCAAATGAACAGATTTATCAAGGAAGTGGTGGGCAGTGAGCTAGTAGTTTACCATTTAGAGTTAGTTTCGTTATGTTTCTAATTCAATTTTTTAGGAGAAACATTATTTTCAAAAAAAAAAAAGCACTAAAAGTTGACTTCGGCCCAACAGAGATTAGGGTTCATGACCAAAATTCGAAATTATATACTATATAAAAAAATGAACAGATTCTTGATTTGCTTGTTACGTCTTGTGTCAAAAGAGCGGATAAAAAATCTTCCTATCTGCGAATGAGTGGTCAAAAAGGGAAGCTAAAAGGCTAAATAGTAAGAAGAAAAAAACCTATAGGGTTGAAGTATAATTTACCGGAAAATCCGAACGCTCTAATGGGCCGAGCCGGGTCGAGCCGATGAGTAAATAATTCGGTGAAACGCAGATTTAGAACAAACTCGATATGGAAAAAGATGACGGAAACTAATTAACGGTGAGGATTTGTCGGTTTGGGGAAAGATTGTAGGACCCACGTATCTAATATTGGAATCTTTCTGATGTACGGTGGATTTTCAAGCTAGTGGGCCCCACTTCTTCTCCATACCTCACTACACCCCACGCCTCATTATTACTCTCTCCCTATACCTCTTTTTTTTTTTTTAAGTATTATTATTAATTCATCATTTAAATTTTCCTTCCCGGCTAATTAAAGAAAGACAAAGTACGTTACGAACCAAAACAATCAATTAATCAGAAGAAATCTCGGGTTAAAAAGAAAATAATAATAAAGAGGGAGAAATTAGTAAGTAAATACATTGGGGGATATGAATAAAAAGAAGAGAAGAACAAAAAAGATTAGTGGGTGCATGCATATGTTTGGGCATGTGAAAGTGGTGTAGTGTAAATAGGAGTTAGAAAAAGTGATTGGTACGAAATGTTTAACTTAAAAAAGAGAGATCACAGAGAATCTGAGGACTGTAATTGCACAAAATCCTCCGATGACTTTGTATGAAAAGGACACCACCATACATTGACACACAAAGAGACAGGAACAGCAAGTGGAACATGTGAGTGATTGCACAACATCATCGAATGGGTCGTTTTTTTTTATATGTTGGGGTAAACTTTTATTTATTTATTTATACGTTTTAGTTGTGTATACAGTTCTTTTATTGGAACTTTTAGGTTATTGTGTTTTATTTTTTTGGTACTGAAATGCAAACTAATCATGATAGATATACTGTGCATGATAGATATACTGTGCGTTTGTGTGAGTGGTTTATTTAAAAAAAAAAAAAAAAAGACTAGTGTTGTAGTTGTTTGGAATTTAATCCTAAAATTTTTAGTTTAGGATATTAGAGTCACTCGCGAGAGTCTTTTAACAAAATGAATCCATCAAAACTTATGAGATGTTCATATATATAGTCAATATAAGAAGGCCGGTTACCAAAAAAAAAGAGAGGCTAAAATGTTGTCATTCAATTTATGCAAAATTATTAGAAGAATAAATTGATTTAAATTTGTTCATTTTTACTAGCGTAATACTTGATATTGTATACTTTTTGTCATTAATATACATTTTTTACATCATTGTACGGTTTGAATCTTATGCAACATGGTTCTAGTCTTTTTAGAATTTTTAACTGTGATTATTAATATTTTTTTTAAAATCATATTTCATCTTCCTAAAGACGCAATCAATGGCCTCTTATACATAATGATAAGATTCCCTCCATTATAAATAGTTGATGGACTAGTTGATTTACCCAATTACAATGATCGGAATTTGACTTGCTATTTGAAATGATATTTCCTCCGTAGTTAATTTGCGTATATAAGATTAAAACTTATTCGGCGACATTTTTATAAAATAAATAGGGCCGAAACTTCAATCATGTATATGTAATACAAGAAACTAACAAGGAATAAATAATACTATGAATTAGCATATGAAATGATATCATTTGTATGGGCTTTTGATACCATTGGGTCTAGATTGATTTTAATGTATAAAGTCAGTACGTCCAAGTCAGATCAAGGCTTAATACAATATTTGGAGTATTAACAATACACACAATTGCCCAACTTTCAAAATCTCTAGGAAATGGGTAAGAAAGGGGGAGATTTATCATTTATGTAAACTTCATAAATTATGATGGTTTGTTTGTAAAATATCTTCTTCCTTCTTGTTTTAATTTACAAATCCATTTAGCCTATTTGGCCCAATCAAAATCACAACGCCTTCATCTTCCTCTTCTTGACTCGTTTGTACTGCCCAATTAAAATCTTACATCTTAATTTCTTTTTTACTTCATCCCAACACAACAAACCCAAAGGAAACAAAACTTGGAAAATACTCTAATAGTGGAACCGATGGAAGGAATTGAAATTAAATATCTTGTTTTACGTTTACATAATTTCCATAATTATTAAGAAACGATTTATGTAATCAGAAGCACCGGTGGTCTAGTGGTAGAATAGTACCCTGCCACGGTACAGACCCGGGTTCGATTCCCGGCTGGTGCATTTATATTTTTCGGTTAATAGTTTTACAAATCAAGAGGGATTAAATTTTTTAAGGTCAACTGTTATTCATTTGTCAGTTTAAAAATTATTGTGAATCTGTGATGCATATTGAAATCTGAAACTTAAAGATTAGTCAGATTCAAATCTAACAATAAAATGAACCGTCTCCATCTCTTCTTCTTCTTCCTATCCGCCGCTACCACCGCCATTACAACGCCACGAGAGAAACCTCCGGCGTTAATACAAACAGTGATTAAAGATCCAATCACAAATCTATACTTCACCTCCATCGATATAGGAACCAACATCACCGTCTCCATTAGCTTATTCATCGACCTCTCTCAACCTTACACCTGGTTTGACTGCTTCTCCGGCTACTCCTCCGCTTCTTATACTTCGATTGATTTCGATTCTCCCAAATGCAAACTCCTTAAGTTGACCAATCCTCACAATTTACCCAATCCAGGTCAGCTTTTCAACCATATTTTTTTATAGGAAACAGAGCAAGTTGTGTAAAATTTCAAAAAAAAAATCGTTTTTTTACAGACTGGTATGACTGCTCCGACGCCGGAGAAAAAGTCAAACCGGGATGCTCCGACCATCCTTGTGGACTAAATCCGTACAATCCCGTGGATAGCACGTTACGTGGTGGATCCTTGAGTGAAGATCGATTATTTTTCTATTCTATACCCGACGGCTTAAGCTTCGGATCTCGTTTCAAATCGCCGCCGGTAATACTCGCCTGCGTTGGCCGCAAAAGCTACGACGGGGTTCCTGCGGAAGCTCAGGGATTGCTAAGTCTGTCGAGAAACGCACTTTCTCTCCCGTCGCAACTCTCCTCCGCCATTAACCTCTTCCCGCCAAAATTCGCACTCTGTCTTCCTTCTAAAACAGAGGAATCAGGTTTCGGAGACCTATTCATCGGCGGAGGTCCATACTTTCTCCCGCCGTACAGATACGACGGTTCTCAGCTCTTCACCACCGTCTCTCTAATCACCAATGAAGCCTCCTCCGATGAATACTTCTTCGAAGTCAAATCAATTGAAATCAACGAAAAGGTGGTTCCTTTGGAGAATCCGATACTGTCTAAGCTCAGCACGGTGGTTCCGTTCACTGTTCTACATCATTCGATTTATGAACCATTTGTTAAAGAGTTCAAAGCCAAGGCTACGTCGAAGAAGATGGTCGAAGCAAAGACAAAGGTGTCTCCTTTCGAGGTATGTTATAGATTGAAGAAGAGGTTTAAAATGGAAGATGTTCCGGTGATTGATCTAACGGTGGGGAGTAGCGGCGAGAGATGGAGAATCTACGGCTGGAATTCTATGGTGATTGTGAAGAAAAGAGTGATGTGTTTAGCGTTTGTGAGAGGAGAAGAAGATAGAGAAGAGATGGTGATTGGAGGGTATCAGATGGAGGATAATTTGGTGGAGATTGATCTTCAATTATCAAAGCTTAGTTTCACTTCTTCTCTTCTTCGACATAACACTTCTTGTTCTCGTTTTAGACCAGTCGCAACAGATTGGTGGCCTAAAAATACAATTGATGGATCGTTATTTACCATTTGATTTCTTACTCAAATGTAATGAATTGATTCATTTGTTTGACAGTTGAGGTATTTCACCGTTTCTTCTTGAATCGGCCCGGGAAGATAGCCATGAGTCAAGTTAATGGACTATGTCAATCTAATACAAGCCCATAAGGAAAAAATAGGTGAAGTGACCATAGATGCAACTTGGTGGATAGTAATAGGGACCAGAAAACAACACACATGAAAATGTCACCATAAGTTCATATTCTTCAATCTTCAATATTCAATATCTACACTTTTGAAACTGATGGTTCTTTTTATCAAAACCCGGAACCGGAGCTAGATATATATGACTTTTTGAGGATGAAAAGACTAAAGTTTTAAATTTGAGTATCATCGGTGATTAAGATTGTTAACCAAGTGTGATTTGATGATTATTAACTATTAAGATTACTAGATGGTCAATGTACATAGAGATGCTAACAAACTGTGTTAACAAAAAAAAAAAAAAGATATGCTAACAAAATATGTGAGAATACGTATGAGATTTTCTGTCTGAGACACTAGCAAAAAGAAATACAGAAAAGCATGGGTTTGTTATGATGGTATCGAAGCACATGCTGTAATCTTTTCCTCGATCTCTTGGAAGCAATACAAATAATATATTTCCAAATCCATATCTCCCTATTGTCATGGTTTTAATGCCATTCGCAGCTTCCTAGTAAAAAAAAGATAAAATTAGAATATCGTACTTAGTTACTTTCATTGATCCAAATAAAATAAGCATGAGTCATCTCGAGGCCATTGTTTCGTCATTAACTGACTTGGTTTACGAGGACCGATCCTCGTGTGTCTTGGGAATCTGTTTTGGTTACAAGAAATATTTTGCGAAGACGAGAAAGGAAACTTACACCATTTCCAATGTATTTTTATATTTTTTAAATAGAGTAATTCTAAAATAGAATAAGTTTTATCTCTCATGTATTATTCTATATTAAGGGTGTAATATTTATTTTTATTTTATAAATTTGTATTTTTTGTTAATTAAATTATAAATTTTGTATTATTAGTAGATTGATTGACGTAGGTGTTAGATAGCTTTCATATTTTTAAATTAAAAGAACATATTTCATCACTATTAAATCCTAAATAAAAATTAAGATGGGTGTGGACGCGGGGTAAAATAGTTTAAAAACATCTTGACTATTGATAAAACAAATATATATATATATATATATATATATGTTAGAGTTTAGTTAATTTTAGTTTGTTGGAGTTTTGTAATGATTAAGAGTAGTTAAATTTCAGTATATAATAAATTTTAATTTGTTGGATTATTTATTATATATTGAATAAATTTTTTAAAACCGTGAACTATTTATTATATGTTATCTCGCAACAATGAGTTTCATGTGACTAATAATTGACTAATATATTTTAATTTTTTATTGTCATGTATTTAGTTTGGGAAATTCTGTTCCCATCTTGTCCTGTCCTATTTTATTATATTTGAATTTTTTAATTTAAAAATTAAATATAAATAAGATATTTTTTTAATTCTGAATTTCCATCTCGTTTCAGATACTGCAAATTTTTAGTATTAAAAATGATATTTTGAAAAAAAATTATTAAATAATTCAAAAACTCATATCTAAAAGAATCTTTAGAATTCAAGAACGAAAACTTTTTTAGGCAGCTTTTGAAATTATATGGCGATCATTATCTTTTATATCCATTACGTTTTTAGAAGATAATATAAAATCATTATAATATATTTAAATTAATTTTTAATTCGGTTCATAACTGAATGTTGGTTTGTCTTTTACTTTTAAGTTTTTAACTATTGAGTAAATCAAACCCAAGATATTTTCTTCATTTGATTTCTGGTTTGTTTTTATTTGACTAATATATTTTAACTTTTTATTGTCGTGTTTTAAGTTTTTTAGAACTCTCGTTCCCGTCCTGTCATAAATTTTAAATGTATCATAAATGGGACATTTTTTATAAAACCAGAAATCAGATTTTTGTCTTATTTCCATTCCTACAAAATAATCTAAGATTATTAAAATATCCCGTGACATTATTTCCAAAAAATCAAAATCATCAATGTATATATGATTCGTGTGGTTTTAGTGAAGAAAAAAAAGAAAGAAATTTAACCCCTCTTAAGAAAAATAATTTTTTTTGTCGCATGATAAACTATTTGAAGTATATTGAATTTGTTTTTCTTTTGATCTTGTACAGAAACAATAGATGATTTTAAAAATCAAAAGATTCTATTTATAAAAAAAAAAACTGTAACATTGCAAAAAAAAAAACTAATAATAAAAAAATCATACAACTTAAACTAAAAATATCTACAACCATTGGGTACACCATGTGACATGTATTATTAATTAACATAAAAGAAAGTCTACACATAAAATGTTCTCTTAACAACTTCATGCTCCAAAATCCATAGGCTTTACGGGTGTCAGCAAGTACTTTCTCTGCATTCGCACAAGCTGCTGCAATGATGTCCATCTTTGCCTGAAAAAGAAACAACGTAATAGTGCTCTCTCAAAATCAGCAAAGCCTAAACGTAGAAATCACAAGAAAATGCATACATACACTCAACTTTAGCCTATGAATTTGCATGGATATTGGCAAGTTCTGAACGCCTTGAAGCAACTGCTCTCTCTTGGAATTTTCATCAGTTTCCATCTCCAGAAGTAATTTGGAAGACAACATAACCGATAAAAATTGCAGATCACTAATAAAGGCTAAGCTAAACCAGTTCATCGGAGTCACGATTCAATAACTCATCCAATAAAACAATAAGACCATACTTGTAGCATTTTCGGCATTGCCGTTCTTCGGAGGCACAACAAACGCATTAGAAAAGTTCCTCACTTCTTCCACAATGTTAAAAAGCTCCAGATTCACCATTGAATATTGGCCAAAAATATCCTGCCTGTAAAGAATCTTGTTAGTAAACTCATAGACAATTCAAAAGTAAACCCATATATCAAATCTGGATTAGAGGATGGACCACTTAGGAGTGGTATTGGTTCGACCATAGGTGTCAAATTCTTCAAGGATCCGAGCAATGGCCTTGAATAAGATAATGGCTCGTGTCTTCACTGACTCCAGATTCAGTTGGTTCACCATTTCTAGATTGAGCTTCTCTGCAACTGGAGGTGGCTGCATCGTCTTCAACCCAGCTCCACCCTTCATTGTTACACAGAGCTATCTTCGATGACTTCAACTGCACAATAATTACAGAAATTAGGAATTCACGGGGTAACATTAACATTACCTTCATCACTCTGGTTTCTTGTTTCTGTTAACACTTATAACATAAGCCCCACTTCCTGTCCACACACAGTCTATTACACATCAAGTTTTCTAACATACTCTTACTCAATAACTCACACAACAAATTAGTAAACTGAAACATAAAAAAGTATCAGATTCACATAATCTAACTCACAATGAACAATTCTCTTTGAGTTTTCAGAAGGATCCATTAGCTGATTTGTGTAATTGCAGATTGCTCTTGTCACACCACCAGTCTTTAGGGCAATTACCTTCACAAAAGACAGAAAACATTGAAATATATGCCAATATCAAACAGAAACATGAATAATTTTGAAAGAAAAGATCAATAAAAACCCACGAGAATACTCATAGTTGCATTTGTAATCATGAAGCTTACAGATCGTGAGTTCTTCATTTGGGATAAATCAAACTGTAAACTTAACAGAAATTGAATAGAATTTCTTCACTGTTACATGATTACTAATGGCCTCTGATGGAGTCGACATCCTTTTTCGATTGAAGTTCGAGCCCTTACAACTAAATCAGCACCATTTCGAACATTGTAGCCTAAACCGGAAAAAGAGCTTCAATACCCTTCTCCCACAACGGAGCCAAAATCCTCAACTTGAATACAGTGTTAGGGTTATCAATTTTAACACCCAACTTAACTAACCTTCTTGCTGCTCTTCTTCTTCTTCTTCTCCGAGTTTGGATCTCTTCACTTCATCCCTCGACTGTAAAAATAACAAAAAGGAGAGGTGAAAGAGAGCGAGAGAGAGAAAAAAGGAAATCGGGTAAAAAAAAAGATCCGGTTTTGAAAAATTAGGATCCGGCAGTGTAAAGTGGCGAAATTATCCCCATTTTTTTTTTTATTTAAAGACATAAACACAGTGGTATTATCTGAAAATAGCTTAAATGGCTTGTAATTTGTTCAGCCCCTTATTCTCAATTAATAGGATAGATTTTACTTTAAAAATAAATATTTTTAAGTATATTATATTTTTATTTGATTATTAATATCTTTTATTTCTAAAATTTACAATTTGACCCACATATTTTATTTTTTACAAATTTTCATAAATTATCATATTATTTAAATTAAACATTCATTATATTAAAAAAATAACATTACATCATATAAAAATAATAAAATATAGTATGAAGAAGCATAAATTTTACATAAACGATGTCGTCAACAACATGATCAAAAAATTCATCTTACATGTACTTCATTTGGACAATATTTTAACGATTTTGGTGGATCTGGAAGCAATTTATCAAAATATTAAATCGTTATTCTTTATCGTCTTAATTTTATTTGATGTTGATTATTTTTAATTTTGGTTATTGTTTTCTTTTGTTATCTTATAAAATTATATACACCACAAATATTTTATTTATGTTATAATAATATTTTATTAATAAAATTAATTATGTAAATATCAATTAAGAATATTCAATATTATAAATGATGATATGGAAAAAAAGGACTAGTTTCTCATCGAATTAGAAGAAATAATTGAAGTCATAACGTCATCACCACACCCATAATTTTTTAGTATATTATTTATATTTATTAAAATATAATTTGTGTTATATTTAACTTTATTTTTATTAAATTAAATAAGTAACATTAGAAAATAAAATAAAAAAATTCAAAATATAAATGACTAAAATATAAATAAAGAAATTTAACTCTAAAATAGAGTAAAAAATATAGTTACTAAGCAAAGTTGGAGATCACCTTAAGTTTACATTATATATGTCGGCAAGTTCACGCCTTCTACTTTTGATTATGTTTTTTAAAAGGAGTGTCTCCTATTTCTTATCAAACAAGGGGTCCTAGTGGGATCTATTCGTGTTGTTTACCTCTCTCATATTTATACTTAAATTTTACCAATATATGTTCAAAATAAAAAATGATTTCAAGGTTTTAGATTTGTATAGAGTTAAATTACAGCATGTATTTGTTTTTTACGAACAAATCTAATCAACTACTTTTGCAGCGGAAGATTAATGATTGATGACCAAGACCTCCATAAGTATGTGTGTTGTTTCATTTAGCACTATTATATATTTCGATATCTTAGTTTCTTTACAAAATTTTAACAAGTTTGTAAAACAAAATGCATATAGCACTTTAAACATACTAACAACAGTTTGTAGACAGATCTCGTAACTCGTGGAATGTGTAATCTGTGTCGCCGGTCGCACTTATGTACCATGCCATAGTTATAGCACAACGTATAACTTTGTATTAGAATGAGCATTCTTTTGGAAGATGTCAGAAACTCTTTAAAAACAGAAAATGAATTCATGATGAAAGTACTTTCTACTTTCAAGATTTATATGTATATATAATTATATATATATACTTTACATCAAGTGGAGGAAGCCTTATCCGATCGACTGTATTAAATTATAAAGTATATAACAAAAGAAGTCATTTTAATTGATTCCTTCGAGAAAACTGGAGGAGCTGGTGGGATGGCGCTGGCCGGTACACTCTGACTCTGATGTCTCTGTTCACATCATTATATTTAGGTTAGTTATAGTTACAGGGCAAATATTATTTTGGTAAATTTGTTATATATTTATTTTTTTGACATAAATGGTAAATTTGTTATATGTTAAATAAGACCACGTGGTAAGATGCTTCTACCTGCATCCATATCAAATGACAAAAAAAATTACACAAAAATTAAAATCCAAATTGCAGAAAGAAACAAAAACCGACCCATATCATTCTATAAATATACACAATGGTTAGTCTTAGTAATTCAATCAAAGCCTAAAGTAACAAGTTACTACAACAACAACAACAAACAAAAAAATGGCTCCTCGTGTGATCTTCTTACTACTCTCACTTATCTTTCTCTACCTAGCAAACACATCAGTCTCTTTAAACTCAAAGATTCAGGCTTTTCTACACCCTATCTATAAAGACAAGACCACAAATCTTTATTCCCTCCCTTTGACCATTGGGACCTCATCCAACAGCAACTTCGTCATTGACCTCAACGGAGCCGGACCGTCATTGCTAAGCTGCACCACCGCAGCGAATTCAAGCTCGTACCACTCCATCAAATGCGGCTCCACAAGATGCAAATACGCAAACCCGAGCTTCTCATGTCCCACCACCACGAAGCTCACATGTCGCAAATACGTCTCAGCTTTGTTCACGGACAAGCCCATCAATGCCAATCTCTTCCGAGAAACAGTCGACTTACTATACACCTATAATGGAGTATACACTATGGATAGCGAAAAGAGCTCTACGTTGACTTTGACTTGCACCGACGACGATGCTGCCTTAAACCTTATCCCATCTAGTTTCGATGGAGTCATCGGCCTCGCTAACACCCACTTATCAATCCCCTCGGAGCTCGCCTCCATGTATCAACTTCCTCCAAAGATGGCTCTATGTTTGCCTTCCACCGAAGGAATGAAGTCTCATTCTGGCGACTTTTGGATCGGTAAAGGGGAATATTACTATTTACCTTATGGTAAAGATGTCTCTAAGATCTTTGCTTCCACGCCTTTGATCGGTAATAGCAAGTCCAATGAGTACTTAATCGATGTGAAGTCCATCCAAATCGGTGGAAAGACCGTTCCTATACTCCATGGAGCCACAAAGATCTGCACTTTGGCTCCTTACACCGTATTGCAAACTTCCATTTACAAAGCTCTGCTCACAGCCTTTGCCGGAACAGTCAAGATGGCTAAAGCTCCGGCCGTGAAGCCTTTCGGTGCGTGCTTCCGCTCTAATGGAGGACGTGGAGTTCCCGTGATCGACCTGGTGCTGGGAGGAGGGGCTAAGTGGAGGATCTATGGCTCGAATTCGCTGGTGAAGGTGAATAAAAATGTGGTTTGTTTAGGGTTTGTGGACGGAGGTGTGAATCCGAAGAACCCTATAGTGATGGGAGGTTTGCAGATGGAAGATAATTTGGTGGAGTTTGATCTCAAAGCTAACAAATTTTCTTTCTCTTCTTCTCTTTTGCTTCACAACACTTCTTGTTCAATTCCTAGGTTATCTCCTTTTTGAAGTCTTGACATGATTTTTGGAATAATAATATATTTTGATTAAGAAAAAGCATTTTTAAGAAACACGTCTCAAAACCAAACGGTACTATAAGGAAAGAAAATAAACAGCTTGTGCTTGTGATTCTATTTCTGGAAAGGCCAAGCGGAGCAGCTAGTGTTGTGGAGCAAGAGTGAGACACTAAAGGCTAAAATCTTTCTACTAAAATCCAACTCCACAGTGTAATCTTGGAGCTGATGTGTCCCTAACACCATGATGTCACGTGGTCTCTCTCCGCCGTCAATGAAAGCCAAACACATCACCGTTTTCTTCACCTTCACCACCGTATTCGCACCGTGGAATCCACATTTCACCTCCCCTGCCCTCCCTGGCAGCCCAAACTCTATCACTGGCACGTTTGGCCCAGTCCCTCTCCTAACCGGCGGGGAGTGCAACGAAACAGTCTTTGAACGGCGCTACCGGCCAGGCCTTACATATTCCCTAAGCCTGCACTCAATGAAAAATATAAAAAATAGTCAGGCTCTCGAAGATAAACACAAATTTAAAATAGTCTTTTAAAATTTAAGAAAACAAATATAAATTATTATGAACAAAAAGAGTATCTAATATTTATTTTTTCTTTAACACACACACATATATATATATATAACTGTCAACTCTTACGTAATTTTGAAAAAAAAATTTCTTTTCAATAACATGATCCATTATGTTAATTCAAAACCAGATGATAGAGTAACGCATTCGAACAAATTTAACTACTAAAAAAAAGAATTAACCACTACTTATCTCGAATATCACAATATAAAGATTTGACTTGATTAATACACAGTCTATTATTACACATCAAGTTTTCTAACATACTCTTACTCAATAACTCACACAGCAAATTAGTAAACTGAAACATAAAAAAGTATCAGATTCACATAATCTAACTCACAATGAACAATTCTCTTTGAGTTTTCAGAAGCATCCATTACCTGATTTGTGTAATTGAAGATTGCTCCTGTCACACCACCAGTCTTTAGGGGAATCACCTTCACAAAAGACAGAAAAACATTGAAATATATGCCAATATCAAACAGAAACATGAATAATTTTGAAAGAAAAGATCAATAAAAACTTTACGTGGCTTTTATTTTTGAAATCGAACTTCAATTACGATTAGAAATATTTTGTTTTGAATACCTCATCCATGAGTGTAAATGACTGAGCAAGAGCATCGTAGATATCGGTGAAAAAACCTATGAACCTCTATAACACGAAATAGTTGTTGGAACACGAGAATACTTGTTCCAGCACGAAACACTCTGTTTCAATCTTTATTAGAAATCTCTCAAGATGATTACACATTCTTTATAGTTTTACAGAGACTTAAGAACTACCCTTCTTAATCTAAGACTTACGATTTCTAACCCACAACAGAGACAAATCTTACTCTCTGAATTGAAATGTTCCAGATCTACTCTCACTCTATTTTTGGAACAACTAACCTCTCATCTCTGCACCAATCTCCTTTTTATATCAAGGGCTAAGTAAGGATTCTAGGTTAGCATCCCTTGGTGTGGAAGCCTTCAAATCTTCAAGATATCTTTTGCATATCTTTATTTCCAAACTACTTGATCCTGAGAATATATCGAGCATCCTCAAGTTGCTCTCTTATTCGCGTCGGGTTGATTAAGACGTCAATTCCACATCAGCAATAGTCCACGTCAGCTTCTACTTGATTTGATATAATGCTTCTGTGACAAACAAGTTGCTTCTTGTTCCCACATGTCGTATCCTGATGAAGCTTACACTTACAATCTCCCCTTTTTGATTGAACTTGTCACCTCAAGCATTCCCTGTCAAAACAACAAAACCAAACTCCAACCAAGCATAATTTATCACAACACAATGATTTCAAAAAAAACTTGAACACTCATTAAAAAACTTGAACACTCATTAACTGAAATCATTCCTATCAGAAACCAACATAAAACTTCCCCAGAACATAACACTCCCCCAAAGGCTTAGCTCCCCTGAACCTATCATACCAAAAGACCATACTCTCCCTCTGCTTGAGTGCAACAATTCAATTAAAAACCTATATAGTGTAAGCAAAGAAGCACACTCACCTTCAAACAGAGTGAAAATGTCCAGCAACATAGACACATTAAGGTTAATGTCATTATCCAAGTGAGGTTTCAAGTGCATAGTCACCATAAAACTCAAAACCACAAATCAGTGCACACAATATATAATCCATTCATGCAATTCACTCAACCTTAACACATAACTCAAATCAGATAATCCAGGACATTCGAAGAAGAGTGATCGAAGAGAAAATAATGGGATTCACTCACAATGTACCTTTAGATATCAACTCAAATTTTCTGAACCCTCTTTTCACTATATACTTGCTTCACCTTGAGTATGTACACCACCTTTCAGCCTCTTTGGAATTAGAGTTAAACACAGAGACTGAATCCAGAGCTGAAGCACAGTGATCTGATCGAATTTTTGTGAAAGGCTGTGGGAACACTCGACTTGCTGTTTCAACCACGGTAGCTATTTCTCATTTTTGAGGAGCTTTCACACGTATTGATTCACTAAGAGTAGTCTTCACACCTACATACCCTCAAGAGCCAGCGAGTCCCAAGCGGAAGATGAGAGTGTACCAGAACGTGAAAGCAAGAATCAGGCTATGTAATCATCAAAGGATAAGACACTCACACTTGTGAACATTTTAGATTGATGTGTAAGTGTGCCTTCCTTTGTGAGATGCTTCTTACTGCTTCTTTCTGCATCAGGGAGGAATCTGGTTTTACTTTAACCTTTGCACCTTTTTTTTATTTTTTTCTTCTCCCTTAGACAAGATTTCTCCTTTGTCTAAACCTGAGATAAGCTCATGCTTCATCTTATGAGATAAGATGTGTCTTACTGCTCCCTTCTGCACCTTATCCCTTCCCTCATCTCCTTCCACATCCGATCTGGTACACACTTTACTGACTGATCTGCTTAAAGGTATGGAGGGCAGCTCTTTCTCAAAGTGAACATAACAGCAAGAAGTTTTGATAAACTCATATTTTCAACCCTTCTTAGTGACCAAAAACACAGTTTAGAATAGAACAGTCATTGCACTGAACCTCAACTCCTGTCTATGTGTTGTCACTCATAAACAAAAAACATTAAAGAGCACACACACCCAAAGATTTTTGCAACTTGATGAACGTGTTATGATCCAAGGGTTTTTTTGAAAATATCAGCAAGTTAAAACTCTGTAGGTACATGTTCTATTACCACTTATTTTATTTTTTTAACCAACTCTATAACAAAATGATGTCTAATGGCAATGTGTTTGGTTTTAGAGTGTTGCACAAAATTTTTGATATATCAAAAACACTTTCATAATCACACAGAGCAAACATAGAGTCAAAAGAAATTCATACCAGAGTTCGATACCATCTACTTGATAGGTGCTTTAATATTCTGAAGTTGTTGTGCAAAGATTTTGACACTCTTGAAGATTTTTGATTTTCCTTTTTGTATGAGTAGCATTCTACTCTCATTGGACCCACAAGATTCATATGAATAGATTCCAGAGCTTGCTTCTTTTGAACTTCTTGAATCTTATGCTCGAGGAAGGTAGGAGAGTAAATAATCAACAAGAATCTATATTTCTTCCCCATAACTTGAAACCTTCCTCTTCGACTCGAAGTCTTTAGTTCGAAATCCTTGAACCATGTCCCTTCAATATTCTCATGTCCACTCACACACTCTGTTTTTGAGTGACCAAACCCCTTACATCCAGAACACTGAACTTCTCTCTTCTTTATGGTGGGACAATCTGCTTTAAAGTGACCAATACCTTGACACTCATGACACTTTTGCTCAGTTCTCCGTGATCCTCGGTCTGGTTCAGCTGATACAGTTTTGCCAAATGGTCTTCTGCTGCCACGCTCAAACCTCTTCAATGTTTGATCAAATTTTTTCACCATCAGACTCATGGTACTCTCCAGTTCCTGTATTTTTAGCATATCCTGTGAAGCTGAAAGTGCAATGCCTTTTTTAGTGCTTG
The DNA here is from genome assembly GCA_014578085.1 of Cardamine resedifolia. Taxonomy (NCBI): domain Eukaryota; kingdom Viridiplantae; phylum Streptophyta; class Magnoliopsida; order Brassicales; family Brassicaceae; genus Cardamine; species Cardamine resedifolia. The sequence goes on along the minus strand of VBRH01000346.1, from coordinate 105,898 downwards.
GTGTAGGTGCCCTTCTCTCCAGATCCATCTCATGGGCTTTAATCATGCCTACTACCTCTCCGAAGGTCATAGTGTCCGTATTTAGTGCGACATTCATAGCTAACAAATGAGCTTCATACTTAGTTGGGAGACATCTCAAAAATTTCTTGACTAACTTCTTGTCCTTATATTTCTTACCAAGAACATTTGCCTCACTTGCAATAGCACTAATCTTTGAGCTGAAAACAGTCACCTTCTCATCTTCTTCCATACGCAGATTTTCAAATTTAGAAGCAAGTGCATCTAAACGACTCCTACGAACATTAGTAGTACCTTCATAATACAGTTGTAACGTGTCTCATGCTGCCTTTGCATTTGAACAATCTTGAATCTGCTTGAACTGGTCACTGTTGATAGAATTGTGAATTGCAGATATTGCTCTAGAGTTCATTTTGGACATCCACTTCTGCTCATCAGTCCACAGCTCCTTTTTCTTTGGAATATCTTTACCATCTGCACTTTTAGCAACTGGTTCATCCCAACCATCCTCAACAGCTGTCCACGCATCCTCGTCAATACTCCGTATGGCATATCGCATTTTCACCTTCCAATGTCCATAGTTCGTGTCATCCAACATGATGTGCTTTTGAACCGCCACTAGCTCTCGTGTTGAGTCCATCTTCTGTCACAGGATCTTCACCTGTTTTTGAGTACAAACAACTCGGTTCAGATGCCTGCTCTGATACCAATTGAAAAAACCTATGAACCTCTATAACACGAAATAGTTGTTGGAACACGAGAATACTTGTTTCAGCACGAAACACTCTGTTTCAATCTTATTAGAAATATCTCAAGATGATTACACACTCTTGATGATGATTTTACAGAGACTTAAGAACTACCCTTCTTAATCTAAGACCTACGATTTCTAACCCACAACAGAGACAAATCCTACTCTCTGAATTGAGATGTTCCAGATCTACTCTCTCTCTATTTTTGGAACAGCTAACCTCTCATCTCTGCACCAATCTCCTTTTTATATCAAGGGTTTAGTAAGGATTCTAGATTAGCATCATTTGGTGTGGAAGCCTTCAAATCTTTAAGATATTTTTTGCATATATTGTTTTCCAAACTACTTAATCCTGAGAATATATTGAACATCTCAAGTTACTCTCTTATTCGCGTCGGGTTGATTAAGACGTCAATTCTACATCAGCAATAATCCACGTCAGTTTCTACTTGATTTGATATAATGCTTCACAAACAAATTGTTTCTTGTTCCCACATGTGGCTTACACTTACAATCGGTGTGGAGTTAGGTGTAAGGAACCATTGCTGAGTTTGGCTCCGCCGAGAACAAAAGTAGGGTCCGACGACAAAGGATTTCCGTCAACGTAGATGGATTGAACGAGGATGAGATAGTTTCCTGGGTCGGTGACTGTCATCGGCGTTGAAGTCATCGGAATGGGACGAGTGCTATCACTGGCGATATGGAAACGACCGGTGCCAGAAGAAGGGAAGAAGAGAGAGAATAACGGAGGGACACTGAAAGCTGACATCACCTGTTTCGTGAACGACGAAGGTAATGGAGAAAGACCTAGAACTCCGGAGAGCGGAGGAGGAAAGTCTTGTACGGTTTTCTCGTCGGCGCAGGAGAATGTGAAGTTGTCGAAGGAGACTTGGGAGAGGAATTTGCCGTCGTCTGTTGTGGAGATGAAAACTCTGTCTTGTACGAAAATGGCTGGTTTTGAGTGTCGGTAAAGACAGAATATTCCGTCGGGATCGCAGTAAGTGGGGAAGGATATGCATGTAGAGCTCTGGCAAGGGACGTATTGGGATAAAAGGATTTTGTCGCAGTCGACTTACGTGAGGGTGGTTCCGAGATCGAGGAGGAGGTTTAATGGAGATAATTCGGTGGCTCCGATGGTTAAAGCTGTGTAGAATTGTTTGGTGGGTTCGTGTTTAGTGATCGGAAGAAGGTATTGCGAGTTTGTTTTCAGAGTTACGGAGACGAAAATGGAAACGAAGACGATGAGGCGAGTAAGGCTACCCATCTTTGTATTATTAC
>VBRH01000346.1:88739-99614 GCA_014578085.1 Cardamine resedifolia | reverse complement strand
AAAAACTTATGGATCTAGATTCAGAATTTGTTTGTTACATTAAAAAATAATAATGGATCGCCATTGATGTTAGTTTAGAAATGCTCGTAAGAAAACCATTTAATCTGGTACAGAAGTAAACATATTTTATCTTTCAGTCAAAACGTTGATACCATTTACATCCATTATCAATTCTTTTTCTTTCTGCATTATTTCTAACCCTTTTAACAAAAAACTCTTTTTATTACTAGAGGATAAAAAAAAACTTTTTTTTTGATAACCGGATTAAAAAAAAAAAAAACTTGCAAATATATAAGCAATTTACTTGTTAATTATACATGAATAGTGTTAGACTATATATCCGGTTACTGGTTTCTGGTTATCTTTGGTTTACATATGAAGAACTGGTTTACTTGGTTGTAAGTAAAATAATACATAATTTTTCGTTCCCTTTAGCTTAATGAAGGTGTTCACAAATTGCAGATACAATCCCAAACTTGAAAATTAGAGACCTTTGGACACATCATACATAATCACATATATGACATGCATATGTGCATACATATTTTAGCATGGTGGGATAATAATTAATATATAGTCCATGGTGAAACGGGTTTAACGAGACCGACCGTTCCACATTAACAGATTTACTGTAACATCTATGTCCCAGGAAGTTACGCCTAAACGTTTGGTGGTAAACGACATAGGTAAAAGGGGCAGGATTACATGATTAATAACCTAGTGATTTTGGGGAAAGATCACGGAAAAGGTTATGGACGGCAAGTCATGGCCGAAAAACGGACCCAATGACTTAACCGTGTGAAAAGAAAGGAAAATGCTCGTGCTTACCAGCTCAGTGGAGCTGGGATAGCTTTACGAGTTGGAGTGATAGCTAGAAAGCGCTTGGTAGACTGATCGAGTATTGACCCAGCTGGATGGACTGATTAGCTAGGTACCGAACTAGGTTAAATACGGCAGTTGGGAATGTCTAAGTCATGAATAATGGATGACTAGACGAATGTTATGAAAACATAATGATCTCGGGAAAGATCATGGAAAGGTTAACAACGGCTTAGTCATGATCGAGGAACGGGACGAATGACTAAACCGAGGAAAATAGGAGCTAAATGCTTGGGCTAACCAGCTAGGTAAGTTGGGGTAGCTAGACGAGCTTGAGTGATAGCTGGAGTGATAGCTAAGGTGGAGTGATAGCTAGCTGGAACTACTAGATAGCTCGGCTGACCGGTAGCTCAACCAGCTCGGCGAACTGATCGAGTACTGACCCAGCTGGGCGGACTGATCAGTTAGCTACCGAGCTAGGTGAGGTATGGCAGCTGAGACGTAAGCAACTGGTACATGAACCTGATAACCGCCCAGGACAGTTACTTACCGAAATGGTGCGATCCCAACCATTCATTAAATGAATGGCCGAGAATGCACGAGAAAGGGTGCGAGATGGGGCGGAAGTTACACGCATTGTTCCTATAAAAGGAAGGTCTTGGCGTGCATAATCCACCTTCCAGAATCCGCACGCCCTTAGTATGATCTCATCCAAAGGTGAAATCTCACCGGAAAAAGGGAGAAAACACCGGCGGAATGAAACGAGATCGATGAACACAATTAAAGGGAAAACCGCATGTTCTAGGGTGGAAAAGACCGGAAAAAGATCAAGGGATTCCGACTGGAACCATGTGACGTCAAAGAGATGATGATCCTTGGAAGTTTCGGCGGAGTCGACTACCCGGTAGCATAGAGCGCCTATTGTGACTCAAAACATGATTACCCGGATAGTTGGTCAAAGGAGGAGATCGACGCGCCATTGAAATGGACGAGCGGTCGATGAACGATGAAAGAGTATCATCGCCATCCAAAAGTGAAAGCTCTCGCCTAGTTATATAATATAACTCACGTTGTGGGCTCTCTGTCCGAACTCATACTGTATTCTGTTTCTCTTCAAAGTAGTTTTATTGAGTTTTTATACCTGATCTTAATATAGGCTATATAGCCATAAATGATCAAGTATTGCTGAATCGTGAAACGGATATAAACAAAACACAACTGGAAAAACCAATTAACGATCATACATTAAGTTTCAAATTGCCAGAAAATTAAGTCATCTAATTAACTACGACAAATTTTTTGGATTAACGATATCAAAAAGTTAATTCTTTTATGGTTCATACTTCATTCTAAATTTAAATAAAGCATCCAAACTATTTCTATACCGCCATATAATTTCACAAGAGGCCCATATATAAATGAGCCTAATCTCACACTTTTTATAAACCCACATTTTCCCGTACCTTCAAAAGGCTTCATTGCCACGTGGAAATTACCAAATATTTTTCTAAAAATACCAAACCAACTACTCCAACTGGTAAGGCGTAGAATGGTATAAACCTAACACGAGTACGGATATTCCAAAGATCATAAAAAAACTCGTCTTGGCACATGCCAAAATTCCTCAAATCGTCCACTATTTTTAATAAAATGGATAAACATTGACTAGAAGAAGAAGAAAAAGAAAAAGTCCCCACAATGAGCAAAACGACACGCAGTCTACTCAGCACTTACCTTAAAATTAACCAATCCTTATCGATTCACTCATAAAAAAACCAGCGTCGCCCCACCGCATCCCTAACCAGAGAACCTAATCCTTTAAAACCGTCCAGATCCATTTCATCCCCTAACTCAATCACTCTTCTAATGGCTTCTTCTTCTTCTATCAATCTCTTCGTTTTCACCTTCTTCTCCTCTCTATTCATTTGCAAATCTCAGATCTTCGATTCCGCCAACGGAGTCGTTTTTCCTGTTACTAAAGACTTACCAACCGGTCAATACGTCGCACAGATTCGCTTCGGTGACTCGTCGGATCCAGTAAAGCTAGTTGTTGACCTCGCCGGTTCGCTTCTGTGGTTTGATTGTTCCTCAGGAGATGTTTCCTCGTCTCGGAGACTTATCTCTGGGAGCTCAAGCGGCTGCCTAAAGGCGAAAGTTGGCAATGATCGAGTATCATCATCGCATGGAGATCACAGCGCCGATTGCGATTTGCTTGTTAAAAACGGCGCCGTTGGGATTACGGCGAGAGGAGAACTCGCTAGAGACGTCTTGTCATTTGGATCTGTTCCTTCTCCGGGAACCGTTGATCTGCTCTTCGCTTGTACTCCTCCGTCGCTGTTACGTGGGCTCGCTAGTGGGGCCCAAGGAGTAATGGGCTTAGGAAGGGCCCAGATCTCACTCCCTTCCCAACTTGCCGCGGAAACTAACGAACGCCGTCGTCTAACGATTTACCTGTCGCAGTTAAACGGCGTCGTGTCAACGAGTTCGGTTGAGGAGGTTTTCGGAGTGGCCGCGTCTAGATCGCTGGTTTACACGCCTCTGTTAACCGGTTCGAGTGGCAATTACGCAATAAACGTGAAATCGATCAGAGTCAACGGGAAAAAGCTCTCCGTGAACGGTCCGTTGGCGGCGGAGCTGAGCACGGTGATCCCTTACACGATGCTAGAGAGCTCGATCTACGCTGTGTTCGCGGAAGCTTACGCTAAAGCTGCGACTGAAGCTACATCGGTGGCTCCTATCGCACCGTTCGAGCTCTGCTACACGAGTGAGGTAGATTTTCCGGCGGTGGATCTGGCGTTGCAGAGCGAGATGGTGAGGTGGAGGATTCAGGGGAGGAATCTAATGGTGGATGTTGGTGGTAAAGTCCGATGTTTGGGGATTTTAGACGGCGGATCAAGTCCGGTCAGCCCGATTATTATAGGTGGGCTACAATTAGAAGACTTCGTATTGGATTTTGATTTGGGTAATTCAATGATGGGTTTTGGGCAAAGAACACGCTCTGATTCAGCTTCGTTGTAATACAACTTTTGTAACCATCTAATTAACTCGTAGATAATCTCAATTTTGATCTTTTTTTTTGTGTGATGAGAACAAAAATAACTTTTTTACAATCATTTGTCAAGCAGCTTGAGCTTCGAAGCATGAAGTAAATAGTTTTGAAAAAACAAAAAACCAATACAAAAACTACATTCATAACTTTTAGTTTTTTCTTCTAATGATACATCAGACCTCTAATTTCTCTAATTAGCATAAGAGAAATTGAAAACATAACAAATTCACAGAGTGTGGACAACTTTCGCCGAAGTAAAGGAAATAATAAGTAACATTTTATGGAGATTTGGGACGTAAAATAAGAATTAAGAAGGATGAAACAAGATGCAGACGCAAAGGAGCCAGCAAGGAAGATGAACAATACCTATGTATAGATAGGTCGCACTCTTCCATGCCCACAGCGACTCTAACCATGTCCAAAACTCTCCTCCAAGACTCAACCCTACGAGCCCTTCTCCAAACAACCCTTTAGAGATTGCGAAAAACATGACCGGGAACCCAATGGTCACCAGCACCACACTGCAAACCGCACCCAACAGGCTCTTAATGCATCTGGATCTCAAAGCCGGTTTTATAGGCCGAGCCAATAGACACGTCGGCACTAGTAGCAACGCTCCAATCTCCGCAGTGGCGAAATTGATTATGGACATGAGGCATAGACCGATGAAGGCAGCTGAGACGGTCACTGATTTCAAGATAGCCCAGTTGGTTCCATGAAGCCGAGAGGAGAACGGAGAGCAACCCGGGATTGTGACAAAGGTTATAAGGAGAAGCGAAGAAGAGGTAGTACCCCACATGATGGAGCGGTTACTTGGAGAATGTTGGCCTGGTAGCTGACAGATGAAATAAGGAAGCAGCGTGACGATGAAACCCAACAAGTGCAAAGCAAAGACCTGTTTGGCTGCGTCTAGCCATTTCCAAGACTTGAGGTTTTCAGCAGGGTTATGAGTGGATTTGGTAAGAGCTTTACAGCCATCAACATATAAAGAGGCTGCGACCATTGGAAGAGGGGCTACAAGAAGAGCAAAGGCAATCATGTAGACTCCTACAGAGATAAATTTGCTTGGAGAAGTTAATAGGTAAAGGAAAAACGATTGATGGAACTTCTCGAGGAGGTTGTTCACTGATCTTATAGTTCCTTCCAGTAGCCTGCATTTAAAGAGAAATCAGAGAGAGTCATCAAACACTCATACAGAGTTTAGGAGTAAAAAAACATTAAAATTCTTAAATTCTACTGTAGCATAAATGATTTATTGTAGTTCTTTAACATTATATAATTCACATAACACTAGCAAAGGTAGCTATAAAGAATAAAATGAGAGAGTTAAGGAAACTAAAAAGACGAAAACTCACCGGGAACCTCGTAAAAAGAAATCGTGTTGCCTTGCCTTACTGTCAGCAGGAAATCCAGGTGAAACTTTCAAAGTTATTGCATCAACTTGATAATCGCGGAAAGCTCCATGAGGACCAGTTGGGATACCAAGGGCCTGATGAAAATGAATAACAAAAAATGAAGAAACATTTTCTGTCAACCTTCAAGGTTTTTCCTTGTTTCTATGTATCACAGTGACTGCAACAACAAGAACTCAATTATAGACAGATAATATTATACATTTTACCTGGGAATACAGTGAACTTGCAAGGGTAGCACTGCCTTCAATATATTCCGCGGCTGGGATACCAAATTTCCAGTCCGGATTTATCGCACGAGCCTTTTTTCCAACAGCCTCAAATATTTCCCCAACAATCTTTAGCCAACTAGAGGTAAGCAATGGTACAACCTTCTCCACCTTGACATGAAACCCCTGCCAGTGCACCGCTAAGTAATTCACAACATTGATGAGGTCGAGATTTGGCATCTGCCCATTAGATGCCTCTGCATAGATACTTAGTGTGTCCTCAAACCTTTCACTTCTACCATCAACCTTCAAAACCAAAGCAGCAGCCACTGTTCCAGCACGTCTGAAGTTGTCAGCTGTATTAAGCTCGTCGCACTTCACCAAATCCGAGACCTTAAATGAAGGAGTGTGGTATTCAGTTAACCACGCAATAACAGGTCTATAGTCTCCATAACGAGAATCAGCAACAAGCCATATTATGTCTTTGGAAAGCCAGGTAACTCTAGAGAGCAAGGAAAAAAGAGAACTGGCAATGCCTAAAGACAAATCCTCATAATCTCCACCATTTATAAAATCGTAGGGAGTAACCAGCACAATAGACTCTTTCCCATCACCACGAGGGGCTCTTATAATCCCAGCAACGTTGACCCCATAAGAAGCACAGCTAACATTCCCGAGCAATGTATATGAATCAGGACCGGAAAAGAAGTGCAGGGGATGAAACTGATTCCCTTCAGGATGGAACTTTTGATAATAAACTTCTGCTCCCATTTCTGACATGTATTTTCCAATGAGCCTCTGGACTTCACTAGAAAAAAAAGTCAAACAAATGGAGAATCATTAAGTTACTTTTTCGATTTTTTTTCCTCGTATCGTAGGAGAAAGCTCTACTGTAAGCGAAAGCTGTGGAAAGAATTATAATGGAGAAAAAAAGACATACACACCCTGGCCTTCATGATTCAACCTAAAATTCTTTATGTCCTTGACAAGTTTGCTTCCATCAGAAGCATCCCGATTAGAGAGCATAGACCTTGCAGAGCCTGAAGAACAGAGTCATAAAGAAAATGTAAAACACCAAACAACAAAAGCACTAGAAGTTGGCAAGCCATAAACTCACATGACTCAAAATAGTCTTCAACACTAGCAGTGTGTAAAGAATCAACCATAATATCATTCATATGACAACACATTTTTAACTTTTTTTTATCAACACTCATAAGAAACCTAAAGCATAAGATTCTTCTGTAAACTGAAAACGAGACTTGAATACAAATGTGTTATTAGGTATACAAAAACCTGGCATTAGAGCATTCTCGGAGATATAAGTGTTCTTTGCAAGTAGCGGTAAAAGCAGCAGCGCCAAAACCCCAGCAGCAGATAAAACCACGCTAGAAACATGATCAGAGCATCAATAAACTAACAGAGAAAGAATCAAAACATATAAACTAAAGAAATATAAGAGAAAAAAACTCACCTGAAAACGGGACTGTGAGCGACGAGAAAGATTCCAAGCCGAACGATAGGTCTCGGTTTGGTTTTAGGAGATCCATCATCGGTTTTCACCTGCTCCTCCTTATTCCGGTTCTCCGCCGCCATGATTTAGATCTCCGATCAATTTCGGGAGATTTGACTCCACTTACACAAATTGTAGACGGCGGGTCAAGTCGGGTCAGCCCGGTTATGATGGATGGGCTAAAGTTAGAAGGCTTTGTATTGGATTTTTATTTGGGTGATTTAGTAATAGGCTTTAATCAGAATACGATGGTGCATTATAATCATACTTTAAATAGTTTAGACTAACACTAATGATTATACTAATGATTTATTTTACGATCTTAGAATTATAGGGTTTTATCAATAAACCTTAAACGGAATTAGATGGTTATTTATACTAATTTAGAAAACATAAGTGATAAATAAATTATTCATTTATACTTTAAGAGAATTTTACAAATAAATGACCAATAGTATATGAGAACTTTTTGCTGTTACTCCATGTTTTTCATACTTAGATTTTTTTTCTTGTTAACAGTTTTTTTTCATATGTACTTCTAAAATCTAAACTCTGGGCCTCTGGCAAACGAAAAGCAAGAAAATGGGAACGGATAATAGTGGGCTACAGCCTACAGTCTTATCCTATCAACGAACACTTAGAAAAGAAAACATAGAAACAGCCGAAAGAAATAATGAAAAGTCGTGATATGAAATGGTACTCTTGATTGAAAACGGTGAAAAAAGTAACGATACTATTCAGGAAATAAAATAAAAATCGTGATATATATTTAAAATATGAGATATACACAGGAAGTATTTGTGGGGATGCATTGGTGATTGACAATAGTTGATGGTGATTGAGATGGGTGACCATGTTAATTTGCCGATGGTCTAATAAAAACTGTTAATTTGGATGATACATAAGCCTCAAGATCTCCATATATATATATATATATGCACCATATTGCTTTAAAATTCCTAGGAGTCATCGTGTTAAAAAATCTAGATGAAACAGATGCACTATATTGATATAGATAGCCTCACTAATAAATCGATCCACCTCACACAAAGTAGGATCGGCCATCAAAACCGACGACTTTTCTATCAATTAGCTAAATTGATCCACAATGTATCAAGATGAGATCAGTTTGGTCTATCGGCATTCGCTTCTATTCGATTCGAAGTTGTTTACTTTTTAAACAATTTTTTGAACCTCCTAAACCTAAATTTCATCTTTCTTTCTTTTGAAAATTTTCTTACCTAAATTTCATCTTTTAAACTTTGTTTTGAGTTCTAACGATTGTCTAAACATTTTGAATTAGAGTGTGTTTCTTTTTGTCTCTCTAGTTTTTTCTTCTTCTTTTAGTTATGTCTTTCATTTATCGTTTTTTTCTTCTAATTATGGCTGTATTCCTAATCATGAATAAATACTCTTTTATTCTTGATTTAAAACTCAAGATATGAAATATAACATGGACAAATCATTTTCAACACATATTTTCTAGAGGATTCATATATAGAGAAATAGACGAAATAGTGTAATTACCACATATAAGTTGATAACATTTTATTATGCAGGATATTTGTGTGTGACAGACAATTAAAAAAACCGTGTATACGTCATGTTCAAGTGATTTAATTTTCTTGTGAAATAATTTTTTTAAAGATAATATATAAAGCAAAACAATATCAAAGTCATTTTCAACTTTTTTAGTTCCCACTCCAAGGCCCATGGTTGGCTTTGCTGATCAGTCTTTCTTTCTATTTTCTATAATTGTTTTTGTGAGTAAATACGAAAATAAATACAAACTAGTGGCTGCCTTTTTTTGCAATAAAAAATTTGATTATAATAAAATAAAATGAAACCAGTCATTGTGTTGGATTCACTTTAAACTATAATTATTATCAATATTTCGTTTTGATTTTTGCAAACACAATTTTAAGATTTTAGTTTGAATCTGATAGGAAGGTCAAAAATATACTGTATAAATAGATTTTTTTTGTTAATAAATAAATAGAACATGATAATTAAAAACTAAAATGTCCATAGACGAGGACATTGGACGATAGCTATAGAAAAATATTTGTGTATTGTAGCTCTAATTTTAGGCGTAGTGATATCATAATATCAAGAGTGTCCTTTATCAAAAGAAAATATAAAGAGTGTCCTAAGCGAAATCTATTGGAAGCTTTTTAACTAGTCCATTCGCCTTAATACTTTTTGTAGAGTTGTTTCAATAATTAAATAGACTAGTGCAATTAAATTAGATAAATTCCTTAAAATAGCATAAAAAAAATTTTTGTGTTTAAAATAGCACATTTTCATTTTAGACAAAAATAATATTTTTATAAAAAGCAATAATTTAATTTGTTGGTTTGGGTTAAGTATTTTAGGATTTAGGGTATAGGTTTTAGGGGTAGGAAGTAAGATTTATGGTTTTCTAAACCCTTAACCCTAATCCCTAAAAAATGAGGATAGAGGATTTGTACTATATAAGAGAATTACCCTTTAATAAAAATGCTATTTTTATCTAAAATAAAAAATTGTGCTATTTTTGGAAAAAATATATTATTTTATGTTATTTAAAAGAATTGTCCATTGTATTTATATATTTGAATTGGACTGATTCAGTCGTGTTGTTAAGGAGGTTAACCTGGGATAACCACCAAATGAAACAAAAAAAAATCTAACCGGCTTGATTCGGCCGATAAAACCGTCTACATGGACCGGATAACAAAATCCGCCATTTTGTTAAAACTTAAAAGCATATAAAAATTAACATATTTTAAGAATTTAGTGATGTTGCCTAATAAAAGAATTGCCAATTCAATAGTCACTCGGTTCGAAATGGATGACAAACCCCATAATCTCGAATAGAACATTGTTAAGAATCTTACATATGAAGTTCTGTTTAAGATGACTTGAAATATGTGTACTGTTTATGGGGTTTTTACTCAGAAAATAAGCAAAGGAATGCCACATACTGAAAGATGTCTTAGAAACAATATATTTTTATATTTCTTCTATCGAGTTTTGGATTTATATAAAGATGTCTTAGGGCTTGAGATTTATTTATTCACCAAAATAATGAAAAAAAAATAGAAACTAATGGTATTCACCTCGAAATCGTTTAATTTCTTTACGTTCTATCAAACCATTACTTTTTAGTTTTAACCCCAGTTCTAAACTTAAAAGAAAGAAAGAAATATAATATGTAAATAACATAAACTTGCTCGCTTATTATCTATTCGTTTAAGTTGAACAAAACAACTTCAAAACGAGAATTCGGTCCACATTGGGGTCTCTAATATTTGGCACGAAATAGTTTTGATCTTATCTTATACATTTCTGGGTTGTTGTCACCAAACCTTTTATTTTGTTTTATGGGTTTCCCTTTATGTCTGTGTCATTTTCTTAACTAATGGTCAAAAATCTTCAGCAGCTTACCCATTTTTGTGTTCATTTGAAGGCTTAATTTCTTTATTGGAGTTCAATTTTTATTTAGGAATTTTTTATTTTATTTAGGTCAAGTGATTTGAAAAAAAATATTAACAAATTAACAGTTGGATTATGAGCGCAAATATTCATAGTTTTTTTGTAAAATAAATATATTCCGCAGTATTATCTACGTTATAACATTAACATAAATCGTAAACATGCATGCATTTTGCATATGTATTATAAGTAACTACTAATTAGAGATGTTGTGTCAAACTAATTTGTCATATGCATTAAAAAAAGCACACGAAGTAAAACCTTGCCCCTTTTGGTTTAAAAGTAGTTTGAGAAAGACTCCTTTAGTCCTGCCCTAATCTCCGACAGAGAAGATTACGAATTTCAGCCGGAAACTTTATATATAGTTAATCATAAAACAAACAAAAGTTTGCCGGC
>VBRH01000346.1:58330-69029 GCA_014578085.1 Cardamine resedifolia | reverse complement strand
TATCTATTCATATATATGTATATATATATATATATATATTTTGTTATTGTTTCTTCGGTTTGTGGCTATACTTGCATACACCTTTAAGAGACTTAAAAACTACAAGTCTTTATGAAACGTAGTATGGGTCGAGGAGATAAGGTCGTTGTTAGAATTTCATCCTTCATTATCACAAATGAAAGGTCAAGAGTTGAAACATGCCATCACTAATCCAAACACCAAAAACTGACAAAAAATACATATATTTGTTTTTGTTTTTTTTAAGAAAGGAAAAAAGAAAATAGATAACTGTTAACGTGTAAAATATAGGACCATCAAGTTTCACTTGGGAAAAAATCGGTTATAAGAATCAACAAGTAGAGAGGATCGGTATGTGACCCTACTTCACTCAAAACACTATCCTCAAACCATATCATATATCAATGAGTTAGATTTTCTCTCAATGTCTCTCTCTTCAATATCCAAATTGTTCATTGTCCATTTCTTCAATTGCCCACCACTAACTGTCTTCAGATGTGGCTGTTTTATGATCTTACAGCCACACCACAGATTTCCTTAGGCCCTATCAAAGATAGTTTTTTTTTTCTTCTTTTTTTTCTTTCACAATATCATGTTCCAAAATCCAAATAATCTAAATTAAACCAAAGGTATCTAAATGAGTGTCGTCGGTTGAGTTTGGTTTTAATGTACTAAAAGTTTATAGTAAAATGTGACAGATGTTAAGTTAAAATGTAATTAAAAACAGAGTGAATATTGGCTGTGAGTGAAGTTTGATTCTATCTTTAAGAAATATAACAACTGGATAACATCAATGCACAACCTCCTTGTGTCCTTCATGTTGTGTTATGTGGGGACTTAAGCCAGATTAGATTTTAACATTGTTAAAAAATTTCTCTCTTTTCTCTGGCCCCACTCTCCCACCCACATGCCCTTCTCTTTCTCTCTCTAAATGCCAATCTCTTGCCTATTTATTTGACTCTTTCAACATTCCCTCGAACTCCACTTATAGCAAAACCAAAGCAAAATAAAATACATAAGACTTTGTTTCTTCTACATAACAACAAAGTCTTAAAAGACACTTGGAAGCTAAGATATATGGCTATGGAGTTAGAGCTTGATGATGATGTCTTCTTTGCCGACATAAGCAAACAGATCTCTCTTCTCATCATGGATGAAGATGAACATTTAAAACCTGTTGCTCTCTCCTCCTCCTCCTCCTCCCTCTCATACCAGGTTTGTTCCTCTGTCCTTTATCTCTCTCTCTCTCTTTCTCTATATGCCTCTCTGATCTCTTTAACTGTGTTTCTTGAATCCTTACGGAAACAGGGTTTGTCCACAGGAGGCTACCAAACGGCTCCATATATGTATCATCAAGAACAGAGCAAAGGGACTGGTGTGTTCATCCCTAAATCTTCTCAGCCCAGAAGAAGACCTCATCATCATCAGAATCAAGGTAGGTTTAGTTCCTTCAACGCCAAACAACAACACTCTCTTCGACAAAACAGACAAGAGTATCAGCAGAATTATGACAACTCAAGAGGTACCCTCACCACTCACAACGATAACAACAACAACAACAAGAGCAGCATGAACACTAGTGTCCATGCTTCTATCCCAAGAAGAACCTACAGAGATGCATCATCTATCTACTTTTGATTAAATTATTAACAAATTTGCAAGATTCATGATTTTGTGTGATTGATTCATATTATTTTAATAGATGCATAAGATTGATTTGTTTGTAAATTAGTGAACAATAAGAAAGCTCTTGGAGGATATGTTCCAAGTTTGTATTTGCTTTCATGTCATTTTAGAGATTCATCACTGACTTCTCCATTTGTAATCTTTTTAAGGATTGAATTAAAAGCAAGTTTGTGAAATATTGTTGGTTGATTACAACCAAGATTGATAAGAGAGGAATGTGTAGAGACAAGCCCCATGTGGGATTAGCAAATGTTCCATGTCTCTCTCTCTCTCCAATCAATCAAATATCTTTGTGACATCACAGATGGGTTAGTTTGCCACACTGTGTGAATATAAAAGAAAAAGTCAGATCTAAGAAGGACCAGAAGACTGTCACAAGCTCACACCACCTTCTGTCCTGGCACTACTCACATGCCCATCTCTCTTTTTCTATGCCATTTATTAAATCTCATTCTTTTAGTATTTCTATTTAGAGCAAAATAATATGATGCTCAACTTCCACTTTTTTAAAAACTTCATATTCCCTACACTCTCAATAACTGTCATTCTAACATTTTTCACACAAATTAAGAAAAATGTATACATTTAGCTCATGTCCTTTATTAATATATTAAATAAGTTTTTCTCTCAAATTAATAAGTTGAAATAATTTGGACAAACATGAAACTTAACTTAAAATTTTACATTTAAACATTAAACGAAAACAAAAATTAAAGATCAGAATGACACCTTTTTGAGAAACTGAAGAAGTATATGTTTCATGATATATATCACATACATTATTCGAATAATTTCTTTCTTTCTTAAACAAAATTCAAAGAAAAGCAAATAGTATGCAAATACATAAGCGAAAATCATATAGAAAATAAAATAAGTTCACAACGTAGACAGAAAATAAACAAGATTAACCAAACTTTCAATAAACGAAGATATCACAATAGGTTAATTATAAATTAATCAACAAAACTATGAGAGGAGCACCAAAGTTAAAGATGACATGGAAATAAGAGGCCACCATAATGAACAGAGTGTATAACAGAACCACTAATTCCAATAAACCAACTTAGAAAACATATAATGGAGATTCCTCCACAACTTTTTTTTTTGTTTTGTTTAATGCTCTAAATATTTTTTTTTATTCATATATAATAGTTTATCTTATAGATGGCGGTGGAATATCAATACGAGATTCTTTTTCGTTAATTAGTACATCATAGTAAGATTCATATTTCGGTGATAAGAGAATTTAAAAGACAGAGTTTAATCATTAGTTTGTCTTAAAAATTAGCAAATCGTAACTGATGCCTAAGCTAAGTGTGAAGTAAAGAATTTGAATGGCGGCAATTTCTTCGCTCTTCCTTTTCTTCATTCTCTTTCTCATCATCTTAGCTTTGATCGTACGGCCAAGATTCGTCAGGATTCCCATCAAGTCACGCCGCGTCTTCATCACCGGTGGATCCAGCGGCATCGGTCTCGCTCTCGCCCACCGTGCAGCCGCCGAAGGCGCTAAAGTCTCCATCCTCGCCCGCTCAGCTGAAAAGCTCGCCGATGCCAAACAATCCATCCAGCTAGCCACCGGCGTCGAGGTCACCACTTTCTCCGCTGACGTTCGCCACTACGACGCCGTTTCAAAGGCGGTTGACGAATCAAAGCCGATCGATGTGTTGATTGTTAATCAAGGCGTGTTTATTGGGAAGGAGCTTGAGAAACAGAGTACCGAAGAGGTCAAGTACATGATCGATGTGAATCTGATTGGAAGCTTCAATGTGATAAAGGCTGCTTTACCCGCCATGAAAGCTAGGGAAGGTCGTGGCCCTGCTTCCATATCTCTTGTGTCCTCTCAAGCCGGTCAGGTTCGTATCTCAATCTCTCATGGCAAAGTTTCAAACTTTCTATTGATTTCTGGTCATTGCAAGAAGCCAAATGTTTAGATTTTCAGGCAGGTATATACGGTTACAGTGCATATTCAGCGAGCAAGTTTGGGCTTCAGGGTTTAGCGCAAGAAGTTATTTCTGATGACATTCATGTGACTCTATTGTTTCCTCCTGATACGGATACTCCCGGGTTCGAACAAGGTAAAACAATCCTGAATCTTTAGTTTTTTTCTTTTCTTCAGATCGCTAATGAGACACTTAGGCGTTTCATTATACTTAGTGGATGACTCAGTTAATCACTAGATTAGTTGCCACTTGGAGTTCTGTAAAATTCGTTGTTACCGGACGACATAAACGAAGCTTGTATATTTTCCTCTGGTTGTGATCTCTTATCTTGGTAAGAGATAAAAATTGATTTCTTTTCTTTTTTCTTTTTCTTGTTTGGGCTCTTAGAACTGAAGAAGAGGCCAAAGCTGCATCCTCTGGATCAATGAAAACCAAACAAGTAGCCAAGATATGTCTTGATGGTATCAAAGCAGGAAAATTCACAGTGACATGCCATTTTATTGGCTTCTTACTCTCTATTGCTAGCACTGGCATGTCCTCTCAGAGATCGTTTATTCTTGCTTTCGTTGAAGTTATGTTCGGTGGCCTAATTAGACTCATTGGCTTGGGTTTCCAATGGAATTGGTTTAGAACCATAGAAAAAGTGGAGCAAAACCAAAAAAAAAAAGAAGAAGCAAATACATGAAGCAATGGAACAGGTTTATGATTTGTAAAGGTTCGAAACAAAAGATTCATGACATGTATATACATGTTCATGTTTTGTAGTTCCAACTTATTCTGTGACCATCGGAGAAACTTAGCAATTAGACTCGACAGTGAAGCTGTGAAATAAAATGGTAAATTATTCCTCAAAAACAAAAATCAGTAAAATCTCAAATAGAAGATTTCTGAGAGAAATGATATAATTCGTTATCCTTCATTTCCGATTTCCCTCTTCCGGAGGTGCTCATCAATGGCGTCACAGCTTCTCTTTGTTCCTCATCTTGCTCTCTTCCCTAAAGTCTCACCCTTTCATGCCTCCCTCTCCTCAACACTAAACCTTAGTTTCTATCAATCTACTTCCACGAGGAGAGCTCTTAAATCCTCCTCCAATTCTCGGTTTATTAACCTCCAAGCCGTCGCCGCCGACGCTTTCACTGAAATCGAAAGCAACGGTGCCAGTACTGAAACAACTGCTTTAACTCTACGACAAATCTGCCAAGGTTTTGTACCGGAGCATATTTTGCACAGGCAAGCTTCATTTTCACTGCTTTCTTTCTCCAATGAAATTTGGTTTGACAAGTATACAATTCAAGATTGATTTTTTAAAAACTTTGCAGAATGGAGGAGATTGGGTTTGTGTATCCGACGGATATTCAAAGAGAAGCTCTACCTACTTTGTTTACTGGGCGTGATTGCATCCTCCATGCCCAAGTCCTTCTCTCATCCATATTAAAGTTTCTCTCTTTTGATTTTATCTGTTTGGTATTTTTATCAGAACGCTTAATATTGCTATGTTTTTTTTTTTTTTTTTTTTTTAATGTAATCTAGACAGGTTCAGGCAAGACATTGACTTACCTATTACTCATATTCTCTCTTATAAATCCTCAACGTTCTTCTGTGCAAGCTGTTATTATTGTTCCCACTCGGGAACTCGGTATGCAAGTAAGTGTTGATAGGCACTGGTTTGGAGCTTCCTTTTGACTTGATCTTCTTATGACATTACTTTAAATTTTTGCCTCTTTTGGGTTTAGGTTACAAAAGTTGCTCGAATGTTGGCTGCAAAATCGGATATTGATGTCAAAGGATGTACTGTAATGGCTCTCTTAGATGGAGGGATGCTTAGAAGGCACAAAAGCTGGCTAAAGGTTTGGGCTTGGACACTTGCTTATTAAGTTACTCAAAAGGATTATTTTTAAAAAAAGGATTTGAGTCACTTATTCTTGTGATTTAGTTCAGCAAGTTTAACTTTTTTATCAGGCTGAACCACCAGCAATTGTGGTCGCTACGGTAGCAAGTTTGTGCCACATGCTAGAAAAACACATTTTTAGACTTGACTCGGTGAGAGTTCTTGTTGTTGATGAGGTAAAAATTTTGTGAAGTTTGTATTATTGTACTTCTTAGATTATTCTCCATAGCAAATGATAGATGCTGTTCTGCTCAATGAACATCATGCTCAGAACATTTTCTGACCCAGGAATATATTTGAAATATCACTTGGTAGGTTGACTTCTTATTCTACTCATCAAAACAAGTCGGTTCTGTGCGGAAGCTTTTGACATCGTTTTCTTCATGCGATAAACGTCAGACAGTTTTTGCCAGTGCCTCCATCCCCCAGCATAAACATTTTGTGCATGACTGTATACAGCAAAAGTGGACAAAGGTTAGCTTATAAATAATCCCTTTACTGTGAATTAATGTCAGGCTTGGTTTGTGAACTATTTTGGGCTGCTGTAGATACTACCCAAACTCTACTCCCGGCAATATAACAAATTATACAATTCTGAACTGAGGTTTCAAGTCAGTTGTCTTTTTCTCATATTTCTGCAGAGGGATGTTTTCCATGTTCATGTTAGTGCAATCATGCCCATGCCTTTGTGCCTTCTTCACAGATTTGTTGTAAGACTTACTTAACTTGTTCCACCTTTTTATGTCATGATATGCATCTGTTGGCACATCTCATCTCTATTTTGGCAGGTGTGTGAGAAGACAAACAAGCATCAAGTACTGCTTACCTTGTTAGAGTCTGATGCACCTGAATCAGCTATTATTTTTGTCGGGGAGCAGGTATTGGAAACCACTATTTCCCTTCTGACTTCACTTAATGTAACCATTTAACACTCTTTTCTGATTCTTTTTTTTTCAGTCTGAGAAGTCAAAAAAGGCTGGAAATGATCCATCTACAACTCTACTAATGGAATTCCTCAAAGCTTCATACGATGGCTCGCTAGAGATCCTCCTACTAGAGGGGGACATGAATTTCAATTCACGAGCAGCTTCATTAACAGTATGTGTGCTCTACTGTCTCCAGATTCTAATCCTAAATGCTTACTTTTTGTTACTAAACTTCATAATTTCCCATAGGAAATCAGGCAAGGAGGAGGTTTTCTTCTCGTTTCTACTGATATTGCAGCAAGAGGGATTGATCTACCAGAAACAACTCATATCTTCAACTTTGATCTCCCACAAACAGCTACAGAT
Organism: Cardamine resedifolia; assembly: GCA_014578085.1. NCBI lineage: Eukaryota > Viridiplantae > Streptophyta > Magnoliopsida > Brassicales > Brassicaceae > Cardamine > Cardamine resedifolia. The sequence goes on along the minus strand of VBRH01000346.1, from coordinate 62,205 downwards.
TATCTGCATCGAGCTGGAAGAGCTGGTCGAAAACCCTTTTCTGACAGGAAGTGCATTGTTGCCAATCTGATCACGTCGGAGGAAAGATTCGTCTTGCAAAGATTCGAAAATGAACTTATGTTCAGCTGCGAGGAACTGATGTTGTAGGTACAGTATTAACTATCCCAGAACATGAATTTTTCATATTTGTCTTTGTTTACTGAATTCTTTTTATGACCACAAATACCGCTGAGTCCAGACACCATCAGCCTAATGTAACTAATTAATTACATGGGAAGAGTATCTGAGAAGTGTCATCATTATCAAATAAATTTCTTTATTAATTTCGTTTTGACTTTTATTCTCTGCATTCTTAGTTCTCACACTTAAAACTTAAAATTATCATATCACAACTCCATCTTTGATTACTGAATTCTTCAAGATAACTGTAATACCAGATCTGATGTAAAATCCATCGGCTGACCTATCTGCTTCTTGTATTCCCTGCAACCATTACATTAGTGGAAATGAGATAAGCAAACGAAGAATTGTGTGTCTGAAGAGTCCATTTTTCTTAAATAAAATAAAATTTTACCTCTGAGTTTGCGATGATTACATTCTTGCCGACTCTAGCATTCTTGTCTATTATGCATTCTCTGTAGGGAAAAGGAGAAGACAGAAAGAAAAGGAATGAGGAAACTTCACAAATGAAAACTGTTTCTAAGGTAAACCATGTGAAGTTGATAGTTAGTCTTACTTAATTTTTGTGTTCTCTCCTATTCCAATGGGGACTTTTCCCTCAGCAAGCAGTGATGCAACTTCTGATTCAGTTTCGTAGAAATCTGCCCCAAGCATCACAGTGTCCTAGAGTTTCCATACTTTTAGATCATCATATAATCTTAGAGTCTAGTCTTTTCTGAGAATTTAGAAAGATACTCGTTTTTCATACCTTCAACTGAACATTACTCCCTACTCTGGATCTAATTCCCACAATGCTGTGTTCAATCAAGCAGTTGGTTAAGAAGCTTCCATGTGAAATGATCGAATCAACGAGCTTCACATGTAATGAACTTGAGAGTTAATCCCAAAGAAAATGGGCCAAAACCGAAATACATAGAAGTTAATATCTTGGCTGGCTTTGCTTACCTTGGAGCTGTCTATTTTTGATGGTGGCAGGTTTCTCCTTGATGTATATATTGGCTTCGCTGCGTCGTAGAAACTAAATGCCGGTGGCTAAATGGTATAGATGTAGATGTAAGTGATATTGAAATGAGTATATATAATTATGAACAATATCTTGGATAATAGAGTTATCTGGGAAAATATTTGTCCTTACATGCTCAGTGAGGGCGAGATTTGCCTCAAAGAAAGATCTTATCGTTCCTATATCTTCCCAGTAGTCATTAAAGAGATAAGCCTGCTCAAAAGATCTTATTATCCCTTGATATAACATTACTCATTGGACGTAAATGTGTGCTTAATCTTAATGTTACTGACATTCACATAGAATTCTTTAGCTGAGAAGGGTATAATCTCTGAACCAAAGTCGTTTGCTGTGGGGAAACGCCATCTGATTTCAAAAACTGTCGTAAACTATTTGTTTTGCATTGTTCTTAGAATGCAGAGATAGAATATAGAACTAAAAGTGTTACCTCAAGAGATTCAACAGTATTTCTTTCTTGAAAACATAAACTCCCATTGACGCTATGTATGGTTTCTTTTCAGCTTCCTCCTTGGAAAGTCCTAAAACAGTTGTGTCTACTGCCTAAGGATACCCCAAGGTTAGGACAATCTTCAGGTTTTGTTCTGAGATGCAATTATTGTTAAAAAATGAACTCCCAAGTTTTCAACATACCATTGCTTTCAGTTCATCTCCTTTAGGTTTTTCACTGAAAGAGATAACTCTTCCTTTGTCATCTATCTTCATAAGACCAAAATCTGAGGCACGTCTACCATGTAACACAGAAAGAGACTATAAGAAATCATGATCCTTGATATAGAATAATAAGTTGTGGGGAAAATGAAAGGATATATTCTCCTTTGCATTCACCTGTCATCTATTGGTATGCAGGAAATGCTTATATCCGCGCCACTCTGCCGATGATCCTGCAGATTGAAGTTCAAGGTATGAGTCTCTGAGAGTTACTAACTCTTGATGATGGATATGGGTTCAAGTGATCTTGTCTCACCTGTACAAAGTCCATATAATCCATTCGGTAGAGATGATCTCCAGAAAGAATCAACACATCCTCTATCTCCTTGCTTCTTGCATCCTATGAAAAATAATGTTAAGACCCTTTTGTTTTTCATGTGAAGAGAAGCTAGTTAAACTCTGATATCTACCTCAAAAAGCCAATGGAATTGCCGAACAGCATCTGCTGTACCTTGGAACCACTTCTTACCCATTTCTCCTGGCGTTTGAGTGGCTGCGAGAACCTGAAATTTTTCAAAAAAACTGCCTCAGATGCATCAAACCTGTTTGGCTCGTAATGGAATGTGAAGAAAGTATATCAGACCTCAACATAGCCATCTCCAAAGCCAACTCCATTGGAGTTGTAAGCACGGGCTAAATGCCTGTTCAATGATGCCGAGTTATATTGTGTGAGTATGTAGACTTTGTTGATTCCGCTGTTGATGCAATTGCTCATCGGTACATCTATCAACCTATAGGCTCCCCCGATAGGGACCTGCAATTCACGCATATTCCTGATTAGTTATACTTTGTGATGCAGGAAATTCAACAATATTGGAAACTTTGCAACAGAGAAGCAACTAACAGCAGGCTTGGCACGACGTTTAGTGAGAGGAAAGAGTCGAGTTCCCGCTCCACCTCCAAGAATAATGGAAGCAACTGTCCTTGAATCCCTTTTCTCAGCCTCAATTTCTTGTACCTGGAGGTTGTTGACATGAACAAACGCAGTGCAGGGAACCTTTGATGAGCTCAAAGATGGAAGAATAAGAATAAGCAGCAAAAAAGGTTGAAACTTCTTACCTTACTCTCTCCAGCCACACTAGTTAAAGACATTAAAATTCTCCTCTGAGAGAAGTTAGTAGAAGATCGAAGACGAATATTTGGAAGCTGAGCCAAGTTGAGCTTCTTTCCCATAAGCTCTCCATTGTAGAAGCTGCCAAGCTTAATGTGCCTAGTGAAGCCCGTGGAGCTGCGTAGGCAGCTCGGGGCAGAGAGGGAGATTCTGCAGTCAGCAGAAACCACCATTTTCGCAGGAAATATTGGCTCTTGAAAGGTTTGAAGAGAGGGGGAGATAAAAGAGAAGAGAGGAGAGTTGCATGAAATTGCATTTTACTAGATTTTTGGAAGGATTTGGTCCACCCTATCTTCATCAAGTTACATCCACCACCAATTTTTCTTGTGTAATCAGATTTTAAGACATTGCTCTTTTTGTCTTCACCTGTCTTGCAATGGCATATTCTACTGGAGACTTATGTCATGGAAAATTAAATTCCCGGAGACATTTTTTAAAAATATATGTACTTTTGATATTTTAGTTTCCCATCTTATTCCTTCCATTCATAGATTGTGTTTTAGGGGGGAAAAATCATGTTTTTGCTGAATCCATTCTTATACTATTTAGTTTGAAAAAAGTAAATAAATGAAGTATAAATACTTGTTAAAATTTTCTAAAAATAATTACTTCAAAAATCACAGATTACCTATGGTTGCGACTAGTCAGAAGAAAAAAAAAAAGATTGGTAGAATTTCTCTATAAATGAAAGCATAATACATGTTTTTATAACTCAAGAAAGAATCTTCAAAACGACAGCGTTTGCTAAGTTAGTTAATTGTCTGCGTGGCATCAAATCGAGTGGACAAGAACAAGGGAAGCAACGACTTTGAAGGAACTAAACTCTCTAAAATAATAAAGAGAAAAAAAAAA
>VBRH01000346.1:26647-37816 GCA_014578085.1 Cardamine resedifolia | reverse complement strand
AAAAAAAAAAAAAAAAAAAAAAAGAGAAGAAGACAGTAAAAATACAATTAAGATAAGAAAAAAAAAAAAGGGAATTAAGAAAGATAGGTAAGAAAAATTCAAAGCGAGGTTCTCGGGAACCAATCTGGAAGGAGAGGGGTTGCAGAGAGAAGGAGAGAGAGAGAGAGAAGGAGAGCGAAGACGATGGCGATGTTAGAGATGAACATTATTGGGATATTGATGGTGCTTATGTTGCTTCTCATCTCCCTCATCATCCTTTTCGCCTGCAAGCCATGGCGCTATCTTTCTCGTTTCCGATCCTCTCGTTTTTCTTCTACCTTTAAGGTAACCTTCCCTCTCCTTCTCTATCAATCTCCCCCTATAGTCTTCGTTCCTCTAGAGGTTCGTTTTGATTCGATGCGGCTTTTAAACGATCCTTGCCAAATGATCAATCGTGAGTTTCGATAAACGCTTGATCATCATCAGTGACATGTGTCATGTCGCTGGATCATGCCTTTCGCGAGTATTTGGTTTTTAAAAACTCGATTGGCGATTTTTTTCTTTCTGTGATTGTGCCGACGCGGAGCGGTGAGAAATGTGTTTTGATTTTGTTTGATTCTGCTGAATAATCTGATTTTGACTTTTGGAATTGAGAATGTGTTATTGAGTTGAGATAGTGCTCTTGTTGTTAGCTTATTTTGTAGCTCACGGTTTGATATAGTTTCGTCTTCGTTAAGATAAGTGTGCCTGCTCGATTTTGCACAAAATCTGTTTGTTTTTTAAAAAGCCTAATGGCAATTCCGGGTAATTTTGTGTTATATGTTTTCTCTTGTTCTGTAGCCATGTCTGATTTAGTATTCTATTCAGATTTTTCACGGGTTAAGGGTTTTTAGTTTGTGCTCAAACTTTTGATAGGGAGCTCGTGTTGATTTGCTTGCGAAACTGTCGATTTGTTTCTGAATTTGGAGCTTTATGCGTATCTTTAGGCAATGGTAGCCATATGAGGGAACAGAAGGAATACGAAAGCGAGAGTAACAATAGGAATAAGTGGAAAATGTGAATGTTGCAAATAATATTTCTGTTCAGTGAGGTGGACAATTTATCGTGGGAAGAGTTCTTCCTCATTAGTTACTTTTTTTTTGTAGGAATTCTGTGGATTTTCTTGTATTCTGTTTTTCTAACCACAGAATGAAATTCCATGAACAAATTGGAAAAGGTGAAATCACTTATTCATTCATTTTTCCAGTTCTGCTAAACTCAGAGCCTTAGTAATCTATTAGGTGTTTCTGTTCTCACTGGGCATACGATCCAGCCTATCTATCTAATATGTTAGTTTTCGCGCGCAGATTTATTTTGTATGCAATTTCTGCATACCTTGGGTAACATATTAAAATTGAATAACAACTAAGTCCGGCATATTATTATATGGAAATCCTTTTTCTGCTGAATTAAGTTTCTCATTTTTTGCTATAGAACATCCAGTTATAGCCCTAATACTTTTAGCGCCATTCTTTGCAGGTGGGGGATTTGCAGAGACCCCTTATATCTGATGATGGAAATTTGATCCAAGGTCAAACCAGTGAGGTAACAAGAGAATATGATTTAGAGGGAGCTTGCTACCAAAATGAAGGGCTTTTGCATTCATCTCTGACCGAGGGACGAGTTTACAAACAAAGGCTTCCTTCGTCATCTCCCCATCTCATCCAAGGTAAGTCTTTGCATCCCTCTTTCCTCCCCTCCTATACAGCTCGGGTGAACACAAATTGGATTGAATCTACTTCATAAGCTTGAAGGAAATGATACAATTATTATCAGAAACATCCTCTTTGCGCTATGAACTCTATGCATCATTTATTCTTGACCTTACCAATCTGCCCTAAATTATGTAGGTGAAAGCTTTGTTCTAGAAGTAATTTCTGAACCTTCTGACAATGCTTCGGTGGGCCAAACGCTTAAACATCCATTTGAAAAAGGTACCCAGGCGGAACTGCAAACATATGACTGGCAGAATAACAGAAGTCAAAACCTGCATCATGATCTGGAAAAGGCTAGACTTACCGATCTTCCTCCGAGACTGGTCAAAGATCAAAGTAATTTCTTTATCTTTTGCTTTCCTAGGGTGTGTAATACAACGTCAATCCATTTCTTCAGTGAGTCGTGCAAGACATATAACATATTTTGTGTTAGAAGTGCAGGAAGTTGGCTGTCCCTGGAGGTTATTGCGGGTCCTTCCATTGGGCTTCAACATGCTGTGCACTCCACAAGTACCTCTAAGCTGCCAGTGAACCTTGGAAGGGTTTCTCCTGCTGATTTGGTATTGAAGGACTCAGAAGTTTCAGGGAAGCATGCACAAATAACATGGAACTCTACTGTAAGGAGCTACATAGTTTCATATATCCGACTTCTGCATGTCACTTCTTACACTGTACGTCACACTTGCCTGGCTTTGATTTCAGAAATTGAAATGGGAGCTGGTAGACATGGGTAGCTTAAATGGAACTCTCTTAAACTCTCGGTCAGTAAGTCATGCTGATTCAGGCAGCCGAAAGTGGAGTAACCCTGTCGAGCTTGCAAGTGAAGATATAATTACTTTGGGAACAACTACAAAGATCTATGTAAGTCGATCTGAGTGGTTGAATGTGTTTGCTGATAATTTTTTATTTTCCTTAATTGACTTTTCATCTTTGGAAGGTCCGAATCTCAGCTCAGAATGAGTTTCAGATACCGTTCAGAATTGGTGTGGCCTCAGATCCGATGGCTGCACGTCGAGGAGGCAGGAAACTTCCAATGGAAGATGTTTGTCATTACAAGTGGCCGCTTCCTGGGGCTAACAAGGTTACCTTGATTTGTGATTTTAAGTTGTTTGTGTGAATGGACTTAACTGCTTTTGCTAACATAATTCTAAATGTATATGGTTTTAGTTTGGACTGTTTTGTATTTGTGATGGACATGGAGGAGCAGGGGCTGCTCAATCCGCTACCAAGTGAGTCATTCTTTAAATTTAGATCACCTCTATTCACTACTTCTTATATAAAACCCTCCTTGATATTTCTTATTCTGGGTTTTCTTTTTATGCTTAACCTACCACAATATCAGTCACTTACCTATTTTCTAACCTGAAAAGGACTGCGATTGGTTGTGTTTAAACTTCTAACAGGATCCACCTTCTGAGTTTGTCTTTTGGTTTTGCTTCATTTATTAATCACCTTTTGATATAATTGAAAATTTTTAGATGCATCATGCATGTGATTAGCCATACAAATGTGTTCAAGTTAAGGCAGGCGTGGTTGCAGCCAGGAACAAAAATCTTTGTTGAAACTTGTTCTGTTCATTTGTTGTAATTAGGCTAGTCACTATATGTTAGGAAATAGGAACCTTCACTAACACTGGAGCATCTTTGGCTCTATGTTTTATCTCAAACAACGGCAATTATAAACTTGAATCTTTAACCTAATTAAACTTATTCTTCAGAATTATTCCTGAGGTTCTGGCGAATATTTTATCAGACTCACTGAGGAAGGAAAAAGTGTTATCACAAAGGGATGCTTCGGACGTCCTCAGGGAAGTGCTTGCTAAAACAGAAGCTCGCTTGGATGATCACCTATATGAGGTTCTACAGCTTGTCCCTTTCCTTTGATTGCATGTTTGTATTCTTGACGACTTGGCTGGAACTTTTTCATTGCTTCCTACTTTATGAACTAGTCGATCAATGCAGGGTTGTACAGCTACTGTTCTCTTGGTTTGGAAAGACGGTGAAGAAAATTTCTTTGCACAATGTGCCAATCTTGGGGATTCAGCATGTGTTATTAAGTACGTTAAAAATGTTATTTTGCTATCTTAAGATTCCTAGTCTGAGATTGCATTAACCAGATTACAAACTTGTAGCAGCATTTCTTGGTGTAGAAATAGGGAGGGGACTTGATTACTCAGATTAGAAACCAGGATCTTGCGTGTCAGAAGCGTGAGTGAGTGTGGTATTCTTAATGAGAACCTCTTGTTTTGGAAAAAGTAGATCATTTGTAGTATAAGGTTTATGGTGGAGTAAATAGACATTAATAGATGAGAGATCTATGCTTCTTTTTTTTTTTCACTTCGTAGTAGAATTTTTCTGAATCCAAAAAGCCTTTTTGAATGATGGAAGTAGAAAGAGAGTTTATTCCTAAATTTTTCTTGATATCAATCTTAATCATGGCCCTATCCGATAGTTGTTTTGCTCCCAGGAAACAACGGTCTCCGCATAGTAATAGTAGCTTCTAGTTATTTAACTGATTACGATTTGGTTTGCATTTAGCAGTCTTGATGGGAGATATATACAAATGACCGAAGATCATCGAGTGGTTAGCTTGACAGAGAGAAAAAGAATTCAGGAGGCAGGACTATCGCTGAGAGATGGAGAGACTCGGATCTTCGGTATTAGCTCAGTGAATTAATAAACCCTCAGGTGATTTTGACTCCATGATAACATAAAGACCAAATCTGATTTGATAATTTTCATCAGGTATAAACCTTGCGAGGATGCTTGGAGACAAATTTCCAAAGCAGCAAGACAGCCGTTTCAGTGCAGAGCCCTATATAAGTGCGCCTTTGCGTATCGATCAATCTAATAAAGACGTGTTTGCTATATTGGCTAGGTAAGAAAAAAACATAATAAGCTTTCCTCGTTTTCTCATTCTTTCTTTCACTAATTTTTACTATTCTGCAGTGATGGGTTATGGGACGTGGTGAGTCCAAAGAAAGCTGTGCAGCTGGTGCTTCAGGTAAAACATTTTCCACTCATCAAGACATAAAGCTATGTCTTAAAAAATTAAACTGATGTAATGTTTATGTTTAAAACGAATATAATAGATGAGACAGAAGGAGAGAGGGACAGAGAATAGTGCAGAGAAGATAGCAAACGGTCTGCTAAATGAAGCTAGAGCAATGCGTACAAAGGACAACACCTCCATTATTTACTTAGATTTCGATACTTCCTTGTAATGTTAGAAAAAAAGCTTTCTTTCTTTTTAAAATTATATTTGGGAAGTGTCGTTCATTTGTGTACCATCAAAATTTGTGTTAGTGTCTTAGGTTATAAGAAACCTCAGGTGCAGAGCTTTAGGATGGGTCTGGCAAGCTACATATATTGGTTTCATCTCTTGCTTATATAATAATAATATTAACATTTAATTAAAGCTTACCTCTTTCGAATTTTTATTCTTTGGTGAGAATAGATTTCTTCTGGTGACTTGATAAATTTCAATTGTGTACTACTAATAATCCTAAAACAAATTTCAATATAGTATAGAGAATGTTTTCTTGATGTTTATTCGTTAAAAAACAGAACATATGCTCTTTCGTCGCAGTTCGGTTATAACTTAGAACAAAACAAATTAGATGTATTGAAATTGGAAAAACTTGGAATTCCTTTATGTTCTGAACATAAACATACATAAGTGACGTAGTGACATATTTTTTATCAAATAAATTTTATAATGCTATATAAAAAAGGATTGAATTTGTAAAGGAAACATCACTACTTTCCCAATTAACTCATATTTTGGGTGTGACTAGTAAGAGTTAGAAGAAAAATAAAATAAAATAAAAAGTCCAATTGGTAAAAAATCTTAGAAGAAATACGAGAACTTATAAGAAAAGAAAAAAAAAGAGAAGAAAACGTTATTTAGAAGAAATGTTTTTCTAAAATATTGTTTTCTTCCCTTTTATCTTTTCCTTACAATTCCTCCTATTTCTTCAAATATTTTTTACCAGTTAGACCTTTTTTTTGTTTTCTTTTTTCATCTTGGCCTTTTAAGAGAGAAGAAAACAAAATGTAGAAGAAAACCTTTTACCATGTATTTGTAGTGATAATTTGTCTTCCTTTTATCTAACTTTTTGAGAGAATTAAGAAAAGAATCTTCTAATTTTTTTACTTGATTGGTTAATTTTAAATAGTAAGTAAAGTTTTTTTTATCTTTTTCTCTTGATTTTGTTCCTATAAAACACTACCAGTCCACTGTTGTTGACTGATATTAGATGGAATGAAACAAATAGTAAACATTTAGTCAAGAATTAGATATTTTGCGATTCGTTTCTATAAACAACACCATACAACCTAAATGGGAAATTTGACCCAATAAAATTGGTTAATCCGATTTTAATTTCTGATCAAATCCGAGTTGTTCCACAGTAAGCAGAATAGTACTAAAACAAATTGAGAAATAAATAAGAACCAAAAAAAGATTTTGAAAACTAAAAAACGAATCGGGCCCAAAATCAGGAGTAGTTCGCGCGTCCACACTAAAAGCATGTGTCCCTACACCACCAGATCCTAGCCTCAATTATGAAACGGCATTTAAACCTCAACAGTTAACCAAACCCCACACACCTTTTTCTACCCATCAAAGATTTTTTTGGGGGAAAAAAAAAAACAAAAAATGGGTCTCCATCCAATATCCGACGCCGACGAACACAGTCCCTTTGGCTCTCTCACCGCCGATGAATTCTACGCTAAACATTCCGTTAGCCACTCCTCCGCCTTCATCACCAACCCTCGTGGCCTCAAGCTCTTCACCCAGTGGTGGTCCCCACTCCCTCCAACTCGTCCCATCGGTATCGTCGCCATCGTTCACGGCTTCACCGGCGAAAGCAGTTGGTTCCTCCAGCTTTCTTCCATCCTCTTTGCTAAGTCCGGTTTCATCACCTGCGCAATTGATCACCAAGGCCATGGATTCTCCGATGGTCTTCAATGTCATATCCCTGACATCAATCCAGTCGTCGATGACTGTATCTCTTTCTTCGATGACTTCCGTAAGCGTCAGACGCCGTCAGATCTGCCGTGTTTTCTCTACTCTGAGTCACTAGGCGGCGCAATTGCTCTCTACGTCTCGCTCCGTCAGAGAGGTGTCTGGGATGGACTCATCCTTAACGGCGCTATGTGTGGAATCAGCGCTAAATTCAAACCGCAGTGGCCGTTGGAGCATTTGCTATTCGTCGTCGCTAATGTTATCCCTACCTGGCCCATTATCCCCACGCGCGGATCTATCCCTGATGTATCTTTCAAGGAGCCTTGGAAAAGGAAGCTTGCGATGGCTAGCCCTAACAGGTCGGTGGCGAGACCACGCGCCGCCACGGCTTATGAGCTGGTCCGTATCTGTAAGGATCTGCAGGAGAGGTTCGAGGAGGTGGAGGTTCCGCTTCTGATCGTGCACGGCGGAGATGATGTTATCTGTGACGTAGCCTGCGTCGAGGAGCTACATCGGCGAGCGACTAGCGAGGATAAGACGATCAAGATCTACCCTGAGCTGTGGCATCAAATGATCGGGGAATCGGAGGAGAACGTCGATCTGGTGTACGGTGACATGCTGGATTGGCTCAAGACTCGAGCGGAAAGCGCCACTGAAAGGAAGGCACGCGCCGCCGTTGACGGCGGAGCTTAGAGTCTTTTTGAAATTGTTGTAGTCCAATAGGGCAGTGCCATCTGGCAAACAACTATTTATGGTTTAGTGTTTCGTAACTCATGGTTTACACTTTGCTGTTAAACCCATAATAAATTAGAAATATAAAAATCGTTGAAAAGATAAGAAAAATATCTTCTCCTATTTTTGGTCAAAAGAAAAGAAAAGTATCTAAAAATTACTAATCGATAAGATTCTCTCTATCAATTTGAGAAAAATTGAAAATTTAACCTTTCGAAACTAATTTTCAGATTATTGTCAACATTTATCTGCTATTATTATGTCGTCAAGAAATGGTTAAATCATGAATGCTGACCAAAACAATGGTTAAATCTACCGAAGTGACGATGACTTAATGGTAACACAAGGCGGTTGGTTTAATGAACTAAATGTTGGTTCCGGATACGGAAGAAAATAAAATAAAAAATACAATGGTTAAATCCTGCGTACTCGTCTAGAAGTTAGGTTTGTGTGCTAGTCTAATCTATAAAAGCGTAAACTGTAAACTAACGTGCAAGTTATTAGGCCGTAAATAGGCCCAATCAATTGAGGTAATAGAGGCCCATGAACCCAGTAAGAACCCAAAACCACATAAACCCTGCGAAATTGGCCGTGGCTGCAATCGCCGGCGGTAGAAATGGGGAAGAAGAACAAAAGAAGTCAAGACGAGCTTGAGCTGGAACCGGAGCCAGACCTAACTTCAAGGATCGACGGAGACTCTAAAAAGAAGAAAAAGAAGAAAATCCATGACGATTCGGAGATGGAACCTGCGCAAGATATGAGTCTCCACGGAGACGCAAAGAACGAGAAGAAGAAGAAGAAAAAGAAGAAGAAACAAAGCCACGAGCTCGAGCCGGAGCAAACGAAAGTCGAAGAGGAAGAAAAGCGAAATGTAGAAGAAGGCAGACCCACAGTTAGCATAGCCATAGCTGGTTCCATCATCCACAACACTCAATCACTTGAGCTCGCTACACGCGTAATCTCTCTCTTCTCTTTTGTTGCCCAGTTTTGGCTTTCCGGAGAATTTCAAAGTCCTCTCTTTCATTTCTATTAGCAATTTAAAAACTTGTATTGTCTCTAACATTTCTCAGCTCGCCGGCCAAATTGCTCGTGCAGCCACAATCTTCCGAATCGACGAGGTATGTTATTCCTCTTCTCAAAAACTTGTTCGGGTATGCATTAAAACTACTCAATTGGATTCTCGTATGGAGCAAATTCTGCTGAATTCAACATCTTTTTTTCTTTCTTTTTTTTGTTCTAATCAGATCGTAGTGTTCGACAATAAGAGTATCTCAGAGATCGACTCTGCTGATAGCAATGAAAGTGGTGCCTCCTTTCTCGTTCGTATATTGAGGTATCTAGAGACACCACAATATTTGAGGAAATCTCTATTCCCCAAGCAGAATGATCTTAGATATGTGGTGTGTGTACTGACTTATCTTCAATTTTCTCACTTCTTTTTTTAGTGTCTTAGTGACCAAATTGTGTTTGCTTTGTCTTGATCTCTCACAGGGTATGTTACCACCTCTTGATGCTCCTCACCATCTGCGTAAGCACGAATGGGAACAGTACCGTGAAGGTAATATAAAAAAAAGTTTCATAGGCATCCAATGACTTTGCTTCAAACCCGCGGCTTTGAAAATTTCTTATTACATATTTAGAGAGAACATAGGAAATACCAAATATCTTACAAGAAGCTGGTGTGGAGAAATATGAATCAAGCTACTACCTTTCTTTGTTTTAGAAAAGCTGTGATGTTGTGGTTTAACTTTTGTTTCACCTTTGTTTGGAAATGATAATCTTATAGGTGTGACGCTGAATGAAAAGGCTCCAAACTCTGACAGTACAATGGTTGATGTTGGTTTAAGCAAGGTATTATTAGTTTTTTTCTCAAATTGGGTTATCTCAATCAGGTCTTTTTTTACCCTTTGTTTTACAAATCGCTTGCACGGGGTTGACCTTGATTTGATGCTCGTAATGCAGAGTGTTGTTGTTGATCAAGTGCTTAGTCCAGGAGTTAGAGTCACGGTAGCCATGGGAACTAACCACGATTTAGGTACTGATAATCTCTATTTTCATTCAATTTATCATATTTATGTGTCTTGTATCTTTAAGTTTCGATTTAGATAATTTATTTTCTGAAATCTTCACTGAATGAGTTTTAAATTTGGTTCATCTAGATTTGCTACGCCAGATTGTTCCGCCATCTAAGCCAAGGGAAGATGCAGGAATGTATTGGGGATATAAAGTACGATATGCATCACACTTAAGTTCAGTATTCAAAGAGTGCCCTTTCCAGGTAATAATTATAATACTCTGCTCCTCATCCTTATATGCATTAGATCATATTACCTGCATAACCTTACTTCTTAATACCAAAAGCAGGGTGGTTACGATTATTTGATCGGTACCTCGGAGCACGGCTTGGTAATTAGTTCATCAGAGCTGAAAATACCAACATTTAGGTGATTATCATTTCCCCCTAACATGGTATAAGTTTATTATGTCTAAACACATTATTAGCAGTTTGATACTTAGATGATTGTGGCATGAAATCATAGGCACCTATTGATTGCATTTGGTGGACTTGCTGGGCTTGAAGAAAGTATTGAAGAAGATAATCAGTATAAGGTAACCTCATATTAGGCTCTCTTTTTTCTTTTTTACGGCATTCAGCTCTTTATCTCTCACAGAGATTAGAAAATTCTCAAAGATCTAAGGCTGTTTTGGTATGTATTATGTGTTTCATATCGACACTAAAATGACTTCATTTTTACAGGGGAAAAACGTTAGGGATGTGTTTCATGTATACTTGAATACTTGTCCACATCAAGGAAGCCGTACCATTCGAGCAGAGGTATACACAGATTTCTTTTTATGTGAAATATTTCTAGACTTTTGTATGGTCCGAGATGATTGAGCTGAAAACATTGTCCGAAAAATATGCAGGAAGCGATGTTTATATCACTTCAGTACTTCCAGGAACCCATCAACAGGGCAGTGAGAATACTTTAAGCTTGATTAAAGAGTCAAAGAAACTATTGTTCTCATAGATTTGAGTTTCTTTGAAGAACAGTGATGTAATGTTATCCATGTTTTAGAATTTGGACCAAGCTTATTATATTCTTCTACTATCCCAATTTTGGTTTTTAAAATTTTCCTCCAATAGGGGCACACAAAAGGTACTCTTATCTTTACACTGAAAAATCAAAGTCTTAATACAGATGTATTTTTTTTCTGCATTACCAATTAAGAACTTTAGTCCTATCTAAAAAACAAGAAACTGTTCCTAATAATTTTGTTTTAAAGCAATTTATGGTTAAAATATATATATATATATATATTTAATAGTCTACATATCCATGAAAATCGAAATTTATTAATGCCAACTATTGAAATTATTTTTATATTTTGGCAACGCCAACAAAAAAATCATTAAAAGTTGGGTTAGTTAGCAATTGTAGACAGTTTATGAATCATAAAAAAAAAAAAGTAGTTGCGTGAAATGGGCCATTAATTTACAATAAATATATAAGTGACTCAGTGAGCATCAAAGGCTTGAAACCCGGCCCAAAATAAAGAAGGGTAATTATGTAAAAGCGAGAAGAAAGGGGGTTAGACCCTAATAAACCGGTGCGCGTGACCGACTAAAAATCGTTCGTGATTCAATTTTTTCCCGTCTCGTCGTTTATCTTTCGGGGGCTAAAACTCTCAGGACACACAGCCAGAGAATTGAAGAAGGAACACCAAAGCAAAA
>VBRH01000346.1:4794-26588 GCA_014578085.1 Cardamine resedifolia | reverse complement strand
AAGAAAAAAAAAAACGGAACGGCAACAGAAAATTAAATAATCTAATTGACAGTTGAAATCGAAACAGAGAGAAAGTTCCCGCCATGGTGAAGCAGCTACAAGAGCAGGACGATGATCCCGTCGAGAAGACGAAGTCTCTGATCTCTGCTCTCAACTACGTTTCTCGCGACCTCCCTTTGCCTTGTCACCTTTACGATTCCGTTTCTTCCATCTACAATGCCTCCGTCTCCGATCTCTCTTCTCCGCCTCTTCTTCTTGTAAGCTATTCCCCTCCTTTTCTTCCATCTTCGAATTCGTCGATTTTTCTGGTTGTTTATGAGATTGTGGATCTGATTGGCGTGTGTTTGCAGGAAAATTCTTTTACTTCCAATGGAGGTGATTTGATGAGAGAGTTCGAAGATGCACTTTTGAAGCAGCGACCAAACTGTGAATCTGCCTCTAGACTCACCGAATTAAATGAAACTCGGCTTAAGACTCATATCCAACACCGACTATGTCAACTTAAAGGTGATTGATTACTGATTTTTATCCTTCCTAATTTGCTGCAAACTATCTCCACATTTTTCCTACTTGAAATTACATTGTCCATTTATGTTTTTTAAAAAGCCTATGAAACCAATTATCTTGTGAGAGGAATGAATGTTCACTCTTGTGTTTTGAATCAGAATTACCTTCCACTAGAGGTGAAGGCTTGCAGAAAAAGTGCTTACTTGAGCTTTATGGGCTTAAGGTATGTTGATGACGCTACGAGTGATCTTTCTTTTTTTATTGTGTGTCACCGTTGAAAACATGATTTCGTTGATACTGACATCTAAGTCTTGGTGTATGGTAGCTACGAGAACTACAATGCAAGGTTCGGGCTGAGGTGAGCGCGGAATACTGGCTGCGTTTGAATTGTGCGCATCCCGAAAACCAACTATATGACTGGGGCATGATGCGGTTGCCTCACCCATTTTATAAGGTTGGAGATCCTTCCACTGTCGAAGCTGATGATCAGTTCAGAAAAAAGCGTGATGAGGAGGTGAATTGTTTTCCTTTCCCCTAGACTTTTATCTTTTTCCTCTAATGATGAAATGCTTCTTTGAATGGAAACTGATGGTGTTTTGAGTTGTGAATATATCTTTACTAGATTCTTATTTTGTTTGGAAACTGAATGAAGAATTCTTATACACAAATCTTATTGGTGTGTGCAATTTATGCTGATCTTATTTTTGATTTTTTAAAACTCCGTGTTGATGCATTCAAAGTCTTTTTTCAGAGGTTATTACGGTTAGCAGAAGAGGAGAAGAATCTGATTGAAACGACACAGAGAAAATTCTTTGCAGAAGTACTCAATGCTGTTCGTGAGTTCCAGTTGCAAATTCAGGCGTCTCAGAAACAGTGTAAGCAAAGAAATGATTTTGTCCAGGTATGTTTGTCACTGCTCATTTTTCTTGCTCATAATATCATTTTTCTTTACAAAAAAGGAACTATTGCTATTTATCTAACAGGCCTGGCATGGAAAACAAAGGCAACGTGCTACCCGAGCTGAAAAACTAAGGATCATTGCGCTTAAATCTGATGATCAAGAGGCATATATGAAACTAGCAAAGGAGAGTAAGAACGAAAAACTAACCCTGTTTCTAAAGGAGACAAACAAAATTTTTGTTAGTTTGGGAGCTGCAGTCCAGCGTCAGAAAGATTCTAAGCTTTCAGAAGCCGTCAAACTACTGCAAGGCTCAGAATCTGATTTATCTGAAGTTGATGCTCCTCAGGATGTGTCTCCTGACCAAGATATTGAGATCATTGAATCTGACAATAATGATGATTCTATTGACTTACTAGAAGGCGAAAGGCAGTTTAACTTGGCTATCCATTCAATACAAGAGAAGGTAATTTATTAGTATTTATTAGGACTATGGTTAAGTGTGTTTTAACTCAGCTATCAATGTTTTCTTTAACAGTTGACGAAGCAGCCATCCCTTCTACAAGGTGGGGAACTAAGATCCTACCAATTAGAAGGGCTTCAATGGATGGTCTCTTTATACAACAACGACTATAATGGAATTTTAGCTGATGAAATGGGCTTGGGAAAGACTATCCAAACAATCGCACTAATTGCGTATCTTCTTGAGACTAAAGATGTGCTTGGGCCTCATCTGATATTGGCTCCAAAAGCTGTACTGCCAAATTGGGAAAATGAGTTTGCAACATGGGCACCCAGGTATGTTCCAAACAACTTATTATTTTTTTTCCATTGATTGCATTGGCATAGATGTTATGTATGAAACTTGCTGCAATTTTGTTCCCATTTGACAGCATTGCCGCTTTTCTTTACGATGGACCGAAAGAGAAAAGAAATGAAATAAGAGCAAGAATAGCAGAAGAAGGAAAATTTAATGTGTTGATAACCCACTACGATCTTATCATGAGAGATAAAGCATTTTTGAAGAAAATTGACTGGAACTACATGATTGTTGATGAAGGACATCGGCTGAAGAACCATGACTGTGCTCTATCAAGGATTCTTGGAACAGGGTATGTTTCTGTATGAATCACTGGTCTTTGATAAGACTATCTAGCTTTTTAATGGAAAATTTTAGACACGCCTTCTTATTCGTTAGGTTGATGAAGTCTGAAGTGAATGGTATTAATTGGTTGTTACTCTGATTAATCTCTTAAGGATGCTTACACTAATTTGTTCTGGATGCAGCTATCGTACTAAGCGTAGACTTTTATTAACTGGGACGCCCATACAGAACAGTCTGCAAGAACTATGGTCGCTGCTTAATTTTCTCCTTCCTCACATCTTTAACTCTGTTCAGAATTTCGAAGAATGGTTTAATAGTCCTTTCGCAGAACGTGGTAGTGCCAGTCTTACAGATGAAGAGGAGCTGTTGATTATTAATCGTCTACATCATGTGGGTTTATTATGCACCTATCTTTGCTTAAAAATTTTCATATATCATATTCTCTATGCAAAACATTCAATGTTTAATGTCACTTTCAGGTCATAAGGCCGTTTCTACTGAGAAGGAAAAAAATAGAAGTAGAGAAATTCCTTCCTGGAAAGACACAAGTCATACTGAAGTGTGATATGTCGGCTTGGCAAAAATTGTATTACAAACAAGTTACAGATGTAGGCAGGGTTGGTCTTCAAACGGGTTTGTAGCTTTAACTTTAACTTCTAATCTCTCCAAAACTTTTCATCTTTCAGTAAAGATTAAGCATTTATCAAGAAGTTAAACTTCTAGATTGCTAATAGAGTTCTTATGTGCAGGGAATGGGAAATCAAAGAGTCTGCAGAATCTGTCAATGCAATTAAGAAAGTGTTGTAACCATCCGTACCTATTTGTTGGAGGAGACTATAACATGTGGAAGAAGCCGGAGATTGTGAGAGCTTCTGGGAAATTCGAGCTACTTGATCGCCTCCTACCAAAACTGAAAAAAGCTGGACATAGAATTCTTCTTTTCTCTCAAATGACTCGTCTCATCAACCTACTCGAGATTTACTTGACACTCAATGACTACAAGTACCTCAGACTCGATGGTACCACAAAGACAGACCAAAGAGGGGTTTTACTGAAGCAATTCAACGAAGCGGACTCTCCCTACTTCATGTTTCTTCTGAGTACACGTGCAGGTGGTCTTGGTTTGAACTTGCAAACTGCAGACACTGTTATTATATTTGATAGTGATTGGAATCCTCAAATGGACCAGCAAGCGGAGGATCGTGCCCATAGGATAGGTCAGAAGAAAGAAGTGAGAGTGTTTGTTTTGGTTAGCATTGGCTCCATAGAAGAAGTAATATTGGAGCGTGCAAAGCAAAAGATGGGCATTGATGCCAAAGTCATACAAGCAGGACTCTTCAACACAACTTCTACTGGTAAAATATCGTCACATATATTCTTACCGAGTAAACTGATTAAATTTGTGACTTAATGCTAATTCTCTTTGAATCATCAACAGCTCAAGACAGGAGAGAGATGCTGGAAGAGATCATGAGTAAAGGAACGAGCTCACTGGGGGAAGATGTGCCGAGTGAGACAGAGATTAACCGGCTCGCAGCTCGAACAGAGGATGAGTTTTGGATGTTTGAACAAATGGACGAGGAAAGACGTAAAAGGGAGAATTACAAGACACGTCTCATGGAAGAGAAGGAAGTTCCTGAGTGGGCTTACACTTCAGAGACACAAGAAGACAAGTCTAAGGATTCGAAAGGCCATTTTGGTAGCGTCACGGGTAAGAGGAAACGAAAAGAAGCAGTGTACAGCGACTCTTTAACCGATGCACAGTGGATGAAAGCGATGGAGAGTGAAGAAGAAGAAGAGGAAGAAGAAGAAAAAGAAGATGTTGCAATAGTATATCAGAAACGAAGGAGAAGGGACACAAAGACACCAATGAGTAATGGGTCAAAGGTAGAGGTAGAGTCGAGTGGAAGCAAAGAGGAAGAAGAAAGAAAGGAGGAGAGTGGGAAAGAGAGTGAAGAAGAAAATGAGAAGAAGCCAATATGCAGTTGGAATACTTATAAGAAGAAAAGGTCAAGTAAATCTTTAAAGACTTCTTCACCTGATTCTAGAGGTAAAAGACGAAACTGAGAATCAGACATTTGAGGTTTGAGAGTTAAGGAAAAATTTGTCTTTTTACAAATATTTTTGTTTTGTTATTAGCCACTGTACTTTCACCATTGTAAGACTAATTTTTACTTCAATATACACATCAAGAATCTACGATGGATTTGTGTAATAACCATAAAGCAAACCAAATTTAAAAATATTAATTACAACGATATTCACACATTTAATTTTAAGTGTTTTCTTGGGGACATTTGGCCTATTTCTCAAGAATCTATTCCTTTTTTTTGTTAAGTTACAAATGGACATCATTTCTTTTCAATCATCAAATAAACCTTTGCATGTTTAGATTTTACCATACTAGATCAAATACTTAAGCCTAAATTGATCAATATGAACATGAAACTGGAAAACGTTCACTAAAATCTATTATTAGCGGTGAAAAAAAAACGGAATTTTGAGCCATTAAATTAGGAAATAGCATTATCTAAATTTATAATACGTTGGTAAATTAGGAAAAACAAAGGAATTAAGTTCATAGGTAGGAGAAGAAGATCAAGAAGATGACCACCACCATGAAAATCGTATATTTTGCTATACTACTTGTTCTTCTGTTCTCTATTGGTTAGTCTCTCATTATATATTTTGATCTTTCGGATATATAGGAGCACAAGAATGTATAATATATAGATCTTTACGTGGTTCTTAAAGGTGCAAAATCTTACTCCTTAATTTGCGTATTATAGATGTTGAAGGATCCGACAAAGATGTTCAAGGATCAAGTTCATTGTGCTGTAACACACATCCGAAATTTGGAGCCTGCAAAACGTACAAAGACAGAAAGAGATGCAACAATTGGTGTCTCAAAGGATGTGCTAATAAGAAAGGCGGTTTTTGCAAATGTCTTCCTCGTGGACCACAATGCCATTGTTACTGTTAACCCGCGTTTGCATCCATTGATAATCTTGTCGTGATTATTTTTGTCTTCAATACAATTTTACATTTTCTTCATTTCCTCTCGGGTTAGTTTTTTTTTTTTTAATTCGAATAACTTTACTATGAAATACTTTTACAGATAATTAGACAGAGTTTAGCTCAGTTTGATTTGGTATTGTTTGGCTTCATTATAAAACAATAGATTTCATCAGCTCATTTTGATTTGGTATTGTTTTGGTTTCATTATAAAATCATAACTGCAGTAATAGCCGTAATGTAACCATTGTCATTCCTTTGAACTTCTTCCACGTTATTGAACCAAAAAAGTATCAAACGAATAACAATTTGTCTTGCTTCAGTTTCTCAATTTCATAAATAAAAAAAGTTCAAAAAACCAATAGCCTCATAGGTCATTGGGAATGTCTCAGAATAGGGATACGATCGGCCAAAAAAATCAAACTAACACAAAAAAGTCTCAATATTTTTTGGTCTTTGTAGCAGCAGCTAAAGTAATCATCTGATACATAACAAACAAAAATATTGAAAAGTACCAACATGACAGACTTAATCATCCTGATTAACTTCGAGGTTCTTCAGCTTTGATTCCAACTCATCATTCCCATTAGCTTCATTCTCTTCATCTTCTTCGTCATCCTCATCATCATCGCCTTCTTCTCCATCAGGATCATTCTCATCCAAAGCTCCAAGTGACTCTGGGGATTTCTTGAATAACTCTTTAACTTCTTCAATGCCTTCTTCTGATATGATATTCCCGTCGATGTTCAACAGCTTGAAACCTTCTTTCTTGACAACAACATGAGCCAAGGCCCGTGCTCCAGCTCTTCTTATGTAATTGCTGCTCATATCGATGTATTGCAATTTCGAATGATCCTCTTCAATACTCTTTGCAATCTGGACACATCCCTCATCTTTCAGCTCATTCTCAGACAGATTCAACTTGCTCAGTTGTTGTTTTGCTGCTACACAAGCTGCAATAGCTGAAGTGGCTTCAACTGTTATGTCATTTCCTGCCATCTCTAGAACTTCAATGGGTGAAGCAGACTCCTTGAGAGCGTTTGCTATGGCTATGGCACCTTCATCTTCTAGATTTAGATAACTCAAGTAAATCTCAGTCAAGTGTTTGAAGCTTGAAAGAGTTTTGCTCAGAGAAAGTCCGGCTTCTGTGCCAAACATATTATCCCGCAGATCAAGTTTCTCCATATGAGTACAATGCTCAAGCGCTTCTGCCAAAGCGATTCCCCCTTCTGTGCCAACTCTTGTGGAAGAACACCGGAAATTCTCCAGCAGTGGAGAACGCTTGACAACCTCTGCAATTGCAACCGCCCCTTCATCTCCCGTCATGTTATTATGAAACTGAAGGACCCTCAAATTATCTGTTGAAGGAATCAATTCGGAGACAGCTTGTGCAGCTTCCTTAGAGATACCATCATTCATCAAATACAGCTCTTCCAAAGAGCTCTGAGATTTTAAGAGTGTCCCAAATGCTCTAACACCCTTCTCACCCAATGCATTCTCTGATAGGTTGAGAGATGAGAGAATACAACCTTGCAGTGCATCAGAGAATATATTCATAACTTCAAGAGCTTCAACCTCAGGTCGTCCAGCAACAAAGTCTGACAAGTCAACTTCCTTAAGCTGATCTTTTAAAGACGCCAAGATAGGCTCAGCTACACGAGCAGCTCCTAAGCCGAAACTCCTATTGCTAAAGCATATCTTGGTGTAAGCATTGCCAGGTTCCTTCAAAGGTTTGAGAAGCTCCTCAGCCTCCTCAGCTTCAATGAAAGCCCGTTTACTTTTAGAAATATCGAAAAAAGTTTCACGGGGAGAAGCAGCTTCTTCAGGAATCAATTCTTTTGTGACAACCTTAGCAGCAGGCCCTTTCTTGAGAATTTCCAAGATAAGCTTACTGCATTCTTTGGCATAAAGCTGTACAGCTGAGCCACCATCACCATCAGGTTCTCTCTCGAACTGCTGGTTTGCAGTAGAAAAAGCAATGTCCTCGATCCTCTTAGCATTCTCCGTAGCCTGCTCCCTGGTTAAGCTACCGTACTTCTCGGTAAAAATGGTCTTAGAAGAGAGGTTGTTCGTAATACGAACAATGAGAGCTTGCCTTGTAGGTAAACTCGGCGGCCACAGTTTAATCGAAAATGCATGAGGTCGGGAATCAAGTGTATCAGCCATAATCACAAACCCAAAGTTTATATCACTGCAAACACAAACAAGATTAGATATATTTCACTAAAAACAATAACATTGAGCCCAAAGGAATATAACCATTTGCATCATCAATCAAATCACAATTTCGAGAGCAGATTGACAAGAATCATGAGATTGAATGTAATAAAATGTTGCGGATAAATCTATAATAGAGATTTAAGGACAGTAATCGTAAAGATCGGAGATCACATTCGCTAGTGATGTAAGTGGATAGTTTCCGGAGAAGCATCTAATCGCGAAGAACAAGCAAGGAATATCGGTACTAGTCACAGAGAACATCGGAAAATCGGATCCGAAAAAGAAAAGCGTACCTAAGCGATGACGATTGGCTGAAGCTCGGAGCTCTGAGTCCCTGACTGCGAAATGAAGTTTTAGGGTTTTTATCTCAGAAATAAAAAATTCCACCGGAGCTCTTTAAATCTCCCTCCCACGTTTTAGGGGGACTCTACAGCAGTATAAAACAAAACAGAAAAAGAAAAAATCATGACTCATGACCAAATACAATTAACATTCACTTTGGGAAAAATGTAACAAATTAGAGTCAACTTCGTAATTTATTATTTTTTAACTGAATGTTGATGTTAAGAAAAATATATACATATAATTTGCAATAATATCTTCGTATTAGAAACGAGTATAATCCAAAATTCCAAATAGGAAAGGAGCAATATATCTAATACATATAAGATTTGTAGAATTGAATGATTTGTATTGACAATGATAGTGTACATTTATACAAGACGTAGCTCTAATGTCTAGAAAAATAGAATATTGACAAGTAAATGAAAAAGATGTGATGGAGGGAATCAAGGTCCATCATATGTCTATTTACATAAGTGTTTATTCTGATACGCCCCTCAAGATAGATAGGGTGAAGCCACTCCAACTTTGTCCCGTAAGAGCAAAAAAGTAGCTCGGCTAAGTGGTTTAGTGAGAGTGTCAACTAGCTGGTCCTTCGTTAACACATGTGCGACTCGAAGTTTGCCATCTTGAACTTGCTCTCGTATGAAATGAAAGTCTAGTGCAATATGTTTCATACAAGAGTGAAAAACAGGGTTTGCGCACAAGTATGTGGCTCCGATGTTATCACAGTAGATGACCGGAGAAGTAGAAGGTTTGAGGCCGAGTTCAGTAAGTAAAGAGTATATCCAGTTAAGTTCGGAAGCTATATTTGCAACTGACATGTACTCTGCTTCAGTCGAAGATCTCGCAATACCTTTTGGTTTCTTGGAGGATCATGAGATTGGTTGATCACCTAGGTAGACGATGTAAGCATTTGTTGATAGAAAATTGTCTGCATCACCAGCCTAGTTCGCATAAGAGAATACATGAAGACTGAGTGGACCAGACACAGTGAAGAACAGACCATGTGTTGGTGTTCCGGCGAGGTATCGAAGAACTCGCTTTGCTGCTTGCCAATTATCGCATGTGGGTGAGTGCATAAATTGTGATAGCCGATTCACAGCAAATGCTATGTCTGGACGAGTGAAGGCTAGGTACTGCAGGCTGCCAACAAGAGCTCGATATTCAGTGGGGTTGGAGAATTGTTCACCTGAAAGTGTCAGTTTCGGATCTGGTGCCATTGGTGTTGCAACAGGTTTGGCGTCAGTCATCTGCATACGGTCAAGGAGATCAAGAGTGTATTTTTGTTGATTTAAGTGCAGACCTTTCGGAGATCTAGTTGCCTCAATGCCAAGGAAGTAAGAGAGCTCGCCAAGATCTTTTACAGAGAAGAATTGAGCTAGATTGGCGAGTATCTTCTCAAACAGTATTGTGTTGTTGCATGTGATGATTATATCGTCAACGTACACCAGAATATACACCAGATTATTGTTGTGATTGAGAACAAACAGCGAGGTATCGGAGAGGGAATTTTTGAAACCATAGTTAACGAGATATTGCTTCTGCTCCAAGTACCAAGCTCTTGGCGCTTGTTTAAGACCGTACAATGCTTTCTTGATATGACAAACGTATGAGGGTTTTTCTGGATCCACAAAGCCATGTGGTTATGCCATGTACACGTCTTCTTTGAGAATGCCCTGTAAAAAAGCAATGTTTACATCAATTTGTCTGAGAAACCAATTTTTCCGCACCGCAACTTTTATAACCAGCCGTATTGTTGTGGATTTGATAACGGGGCTAAAAGTCTCATGATAATCAATCTCTTGTTATTGTGTGAAACCCTTTGCGACAAGCCGAGCTTTGTACTTGTCGAGCGCTCCGGTGGGGAGATATTTGGTGTGGAATATCCATTTGTTGTCTACGAGATATTGATGTGGTGCTGGTGGGACTAGATCCCATGTATGATTTTTGAGTTGAGCATCAAACTCGCTAGACATCGCTCCTCGCCACTTTTCGTCCTTAAGTGCTTGATTCAAGGTTTTGGGTTCACGATGAATAGATGAAATAGCGGTTAAGTGGAGAAACTTGGTGTTGGGTTTGGTTATTTGATTTTTGGATCTAATTTTCATTGGTGCTGGTTTGTTAGTTCTGGGTCTGCATTTTGGTTTTCGAGATTTGCTGGTGGTAATAGAGGTACAACAGGTGTGGTGTTTGCGGGTCGAGTAGGGTTTGATGATGTTGAGCCTTGTTGGGCTAAAGAATGGGCATGTGAAGGGTTTGGTTCTGCAGCATTTTGACGTTGTGGCTGTGGGTGAGTAGTGTTGGTAGAGCGACGTTGATACGTACGCAAGACTAGTGGAAGTGGTGGTGGGATTGGCGGTGACACCGTTGGGATGGGTGTCGTGACTGGTGGTGGTGCTGGTGGTGATGTACCGTGATCAGATGATGAGTCCGAGCTTGGAGGAACCATCGTCGTTGGCGGTGAAGGAGCCTCTATGAGTGGCAAGTTTGCTGGGATATAGATTATAGGTGAGGAATATTGAGTTGAGTTTTCAGGTGGTGTTGACGACACAGAGGAGATAAGAGATTTAAAGGGGAATTTGGTTTCGTCGAATCAAACATGGCGTGAAACATAGAGGCGACTTGTGATCGGTTTTAAACAAAGGTAGGAGATTTGGGTTAAGGAATAGCATAAAAAACACAAGGTTTTGATCGTGGTTCAAGTTTATTGGCGACATATGGTTGTAACCATGGAAAGCAAACCGACCCAACAATACGAAGCTTTGTATAGTTTGTGTCAGTTTGGAAAAGCTTTTTGTAGGGGGAGTGATTTGACAAAATAGGTGTGGGCATGCGGTTTATGAGATATACCGCAATTTCTAGAGCATAAGTCCAATAAAAGTTTGGTAGCGAGGCTTGGGAAAGGAGGGTGACGCCTGTTTCGAATAGATGTCGATGTTTGCGTTCGACAAGGCCGTTATGTTCAGGAGTATGTGGTGGTGAGGTTAGGTGGCCAATCCCTTTGGTGGATAGAAAATCACGGGGAGCAAGAAACTCACCCCCATTGTCGGAACATAAGGTTTTTATTGTGGTTTGAAAGCGGTTTTCTACTAGTTTTGTTAAATGAATAAATGTTTCTTTGAATTGAGATTTTTGTTTGAGGGGGTATAGCCAAGTATATCGGGTAAAGTGCTCAATAATGACAAGATAATATTTCAAATTGTCGATAGAAATGACTGGTGAAGTCCAAACATCGGTAAATAAAATTTCTAGAGGTTTGGTAGAAACGATAGAGGATTGTGAAAACGAGTGTTTGTGACTTTTATTTGAAAAACAATTGGAGCAAGAATGTAAAGAAGACAATGAATTTGAAAGTGGTAAAGAAAACTTGGTAAACATAGATTTTAGGATCGAGTGAGAGGGGTGACCTAGTCTCGAATGCCAATCGGAAATGGTAGTTTGGAGGTTGGGAGTTGTGGTGATGTATACGGACGGATACGATGGGGAGACTGGCCACTCATAGAGCTCATCCTTCGTGTGGTCTTGGAGCAATGGGTCCCCCGTGCTGAGATCCTTCACCTGAAAACGTGAAGGAAAAAATTCCACTGAAACACCATTAGTATTGCATAGTTTGTAAACCGAAATGAGATTCTTCTTTATTGCGGGAGCATGCAACATATTAGTGAGAGATAAAAGGCGATGTTGAGATGATAAAATAGTAGAGCATGTATGAGTAATAGGTAAACCTGCCCCGTTGTCATCACCACTTCTTCACCACCCGTATAAGGATGATGAAGAGCTAGGTTAGCGAGGTCGGACAAAATGTGATGCGTGGCTCCGAAATCAAGTAGCCATGTATTTTCAGCAATGGATGGGGCTCCAACAAAGTGAGCTCGTGGCTGCCATGGAGCATGAGAGTTTGGTGTTGTGGAGGAAAATGCAAGATGCGAGCACCGACGCGCACTGTGACCTTGTACACCACAAATCTGACATTTTCCCAAGTATGGGCGTGGGGCACGATAGCCAGAGTTGTTGTGTTGATGTGGCTGCCATGACTGAGCATGATTGTTGGTGTTGTTGTTGGTGTTACGATGTTGTTGTTGTGGTCGGAACCGGTTTGCAGCAACATTAGCTGAGACTATGTAGTTTGGAGATCCCTGGGCGGAGATAACTTTGACGTCATGATTGATCAACTTTTCGTGAAGCTCTGTAAGCGTTGGGGGTTGTCGCGGCCTTCAATTTGATCAACCAAGGATTTGTACTCTTCAGGGAGACCCTCAAGTACAAACTCAATTTGATCCTCGAGATCAATAACTTTTCCCAATAACGCCAATTGATCAAATCGAGTAGTAAGTCCCTGAAAGTATTCATCAATGGTTTTGGTACCTTTCTTCCATTGTTTGAGTTGGTATTTGAGTTGCTTCATGTGATCACGGCTTGGTTTGGCATAGGTTGAAGCCAGTGTCGTCCAGACTTGTGCGGTGGTGGTGGCGCGAGACACGAGGGGTTGAACTGAGGCAGAGAGTGCACCAATGATAGCGCTGTAGATAAGCTTATCTTGGCGTTTGTGGAGTGTATACGCTGGATTTGGAGTAGTGACTCCATCAGCAACAAGGGTCGGATCTGGGATTTGATGAGAATCATCAAGGAAGTATGCCATGTCATAGCCATCAAGGAGAGCATGGACTTGGTTACTCCACATGATGTAGTTGGTGGTATTAAGCTTGAATACATTCTGCATATTGATATTAAGCAGAGCCCCATGATTTGTGGACAGAATTTCTGTCGAGGCCGTGACGCCAGTTGAAGTTTGTGGGGAAGCCATCGTAGGGTGGAAAAAAACAGAGAAGAAGAAGCAGAAAGCTTGGAAAAAAAAATTTGACGGCTGCAATTTTAGGTATAGGTATTGATTATGAGCTCTGATATCATATTAGATTATGGGCTTCCAACTCAAAACCAATTGGCTATCAGTGGATTGACCTATATCCTTTATATCACGATCCCTGTCTAACTTCTGATGTGAGACATTTATTCCCAATACGCCCTCTCGAGATGATGTTTCTTCTAGTCATTGATCTCGGTATGTTCGGGCATGGATCGGCGGACCAACTTTTAGGTCGGACCGATTATGGATCGGGTTGGACATGTATGGATCGGGATCTAATAACATTGGATGATTTGTATTGACAATGATAATGTACATTTATACAAGGCGTAGCTCTAATGTAAAGGAAAGTAGAATATTGACAAGTAAATGAGAAAGATGCGATTGAGGTAATCAAGGTCCATCATATTTACGTAAGTGTATATTCTGATAATACATAGGTGGAGTCTCGACAATATTCATTTTTCATCTTTTATCAAAAACCTGTTGAATTATCTGATTAGACACTCAGACATATAAACTCACTAATCGCTACCAACATACATATTTCATCATCACAAATCACAGCCCAACCCAAAGTATATTTACTTCAACAAAGAGGATTGTTGGAGAGCGAGGATTTTGAATTGAATAATGGAATTTTACCATATAATGGTATTTTGGATACAACGTGGCGTTTTCTTTCAAGACCGATTGTGATCAGAAGAGATTAATACAATGACCAAAATAAACCAAAAACCACAGCAAATAACTAAAACAACTCTGGGACATGACAGGACAATAAAGACCTCTCTAATGGCGGCTCTCTCTATATATAATATTCCTTGTCTACTTTACCTCTCTAGTCAGGTGTAGTCTTCTTCTTCCACATTCTACAACCTCAAGCTTTGCAGGTTTGTAGTAGACTTTGTTAGAGCTTTACAAAAGTACTCCCTTATCTCTGGTATTGTTCGCTGCACCAGCTGGTTTTGCCTGCATTTTTCATTCACTATGTTTCAGATGAATGTGCGATCAAAGACAGAGCTCGAGAAGGAGAAAGCGAGTTTATATTACCAAGGCTTTGAACTCAGTTTATCGAAATGCTCCAGGATGAACAAGATACAAGCTTGCCTCAGCGATATTGCATGGAATGCTTCTGAGAGTTCGTACATGTTTCCTATGTTTTCCAACGTTATATCCTTTCATTCAATACGCAACCGTGTCAGATTTCAGTAATTATTATGCAAAACCATACATCACTTTTACATTGCAATCATTCTGGCTCACCTGAGCAATTGTGTATTCACAGAGACGTTTTAGCCCCTCCAAGAGATACTGATCCGCTGCTCTTAGAAGATCTTGTGATATTTCAATTGTTATGTCGACTGATCCAGTGTAAATAAACCTGAAAATTCGTTATCCAAGTGTGAGTCAATTACATGTATACGAAGAGTTCGCACAGAGTAGAAGCCTTTAGAGAACCCCCGTCATACCTCATCATTAACTCAAACACCTCCCATTTGATATTTGGAATCTCAATATCTCTAGCGTCTTTTTCCTGAGGTATAAACAAAATACAAACTGAATAAGACATCATAGCTCTAATTTGCACACAAGATACATAATTTTCCATGTATTCCTTTGACGAGAGCAGAGAAGCATAAACCTATATGTCATAGTTATTATAGCTAATAAAATATATTGGTGACCCGCCATTTTTAGTTCACTTACTCTGTAACCACCATCAAACATTGCGCGAAATGCATCAGAGGATGCCAGTAGACAAATTCTGTGTGCATAGAATGTCCTTCCTGCATTATGATTTTTTTTTACATATGGATTTTTGGAGCTAACAAGACTTCTGCAACTTCTTTGACTAATACGATTACCTTCGACTAGAAAGGTTACATCAGACAATGTAGCATTATTTACATATTGCTCTCCGAGATAGACCTGTCACAGAAGACAAACATAGCACTGAAGTGAGACTTCCACCCTTTATGCACTGGAGAATTGAAACAAGAAGGAAACTCACCCTTTGTGTTGGAGAAGGAGGAGCAGCATCAACTGGAGAAAGTGCCATAGATTTATTTGCTAATTTGTACAACGCCGCAGCACCATCAAGTTGCTGCTTAGTGTTTGTAGAACCAAGAAGACCGAGTAGCAACTCTAACCCTGTCAAAAGATAACTCGATAAAAAACTTTGAGCATAAAGAACATCTAAAGTGAACAGTTAACACGTTAAAAGTCATAACATAATAGAAGAGGGGAAAAAATATGCATCTCATTAGCTCATATAAATTCAAAAAGTTGTCACATGCCATTGTCATCTATGAATATGGTTCTCTGATCCTCTGGTGAACAGAGATGAGCAAGAGCAAGAGCAACTCGTCTTTGGATAGACTTCTCTGAAATGCGCATTAGGTACAACAAATGTCTCAGCACCTACAAAAGAAAATCAAAGCACAGAAATCTCAAAGGTTGAATCGAGAAATGCTAAATTTGGACAGAGCTTCAGACACTCGACCAAGATAAAGAAGTTTCACTATAAATTGTGAATTATGTACTTTTAGTCACCTGGAAAGAACAAGTTTAAAGACAAGCATAGTTTCACTTACTCTTCCATGAATCTTCTCCTCCAATCTCTTCAATGTTTTGGAGACACAATCTTTAGTTGCCTACAAAACCAATGTATATGATAAACACAAGGGGAGAGTAAAACAAATACAATTAAAGCTGCTAATTTTTTTTTCAGTATCTAGCCATTAAAAGGTGTATGACTAAGTGATTCTGAAAAAGTAGAATCAGAAAAAAGGTAATCACACCATACATACTTGAACAATAAACTCCCCATCTTGTAGCTTCTGGATGCCTCCCACCATGATAAAATCCGACACATTATCCTAGGGGAATAAAAATGGATCAAAAACCCATTTATTGAGGTTTACCCCCAAATTTTGCATCCTGATTAGAACATATAGCGAAGGTAGCACATACAACACACCTCATTATCGGCAAGGCCATAAAGAGCAAATGCAGCATTGTGTTGCAAGGATCCATTTCTTGAGTCGAGAAGCTTCAGTAAAGGTCCTAAACCACCACTATGGGCAATACCAGCTTGATTGTGGGAATCCTGTGAGAAAGAGTATGCTAGAAATTAAAAGACACACTGGTTTTGTTATCTAATATGACTCAATGGTTATAAGTCGCCCAGAGAGGCTTAAAACAGTTCTAGAAACACGATATTGAAATAAAAACACCATGATTAGAAACCCATCTTCCACAACAAGGAAGCCAGATTTATTGCATCTACAAATTTAAAAGCAAACAAATCCAAAAGTAAGCAATAAGAATACAGTAGTCATGGCAATTTATCAGGATGACTAGGTATTATTTGAACAACTAAGAAACAAAACCAGTTATGGTATCAAATACTCAGATCCAGAAGTAACAAGTGGCAACATAAGAAAATCGAAGTAGCAATTTTACAACGCTCAAAT
The DNA here is from genome assembly GCA_014578085.1 of Cardamine resedifolia. Classification (NCBI taxonomy): domain Eukaryota; kingdom Viridiplantae; phylum Streptophyta; class Magnoliopsida; order Brassicales; family Brassicaceae; genus Cardamine; species Cardamine resedifolia. The sequence continues at coordinate 10,155 of VBRH01000346.1, read as the reverse complement.
GGGAATGCCTCAACTTTCAAAACTGAAACTAACAAATGTTTTAAACAAGAACCTGCGCCAATCTACCCAGTGCAAAGGCTGACATTTCCTTCAACTGAACATCCGGTGACTGAAGCATCTCAATCAAAGGACGAACAGCACCTCTTTGCACAATGTGAACCTGCAAAGTGAAGAATCAAAAATGACACCTATAAATCATGGAAATGATATAATTACTGGGAATGGGATGGTATATTCTACAAATGAACAGAAAAAAGTAACTTATCACCTAGTATAACCAAACAGACAAAGAGTTTAGGCGTTGGGGAATGGCAAAGAAACTGAGGATAGAAAACCCGAGATGAAATGATACCTTAGAATCAGAATCAGTTGAGGCAAACTGCCCAAGTAATAAAGCGGCCTCTCTTTGGCTCTCAGGGCAACAGGAGCTGAAATAGACAAATTCAAAACATCACATGAATAAACCTGGGGTCAACAGAAAGCATCTTAACAAAAGAAAAACCTCAGCAATAGAGAAGTTAGTAAGATTTACAGAAATTTCAGCTCTAGTCAAAGCCATAACAACTGTCTGCTAAACCATGTAAATCAGAATGGCGAGTGTCCACATACCTGAGAAGACCAATGACAGGTTGCAACGCCCCGGCAGCAAGAACCTCTTTTTTAATGTTTGGAGACGAATGTACTAGATTCCCTATAACTCCAACCTAAGCAAACATGACTCAACTGGTTAATTCAATGTCAATATCATGTAGATATATAAGTAGTTAAACAGTTGATTATGAAACTCTCAGCCGAGTAAAAGATTCCTAACCGCTTCATAATGTATAGCAGCATCCTCTGATCCTAGCATTAGAATGAGCGTGGGAAGAGCATTACATTCAACTATCTGCAAAAACAAGAACTTATAATGCTCCGCCCAAATCCAAGCAAAAGCTGTAAGATAGCAACAATATTTACCTGGTTCTTATTCTCATCATTTTTAAATGCAAGGGTTCTCAGTGCCCCTGCTGCTGCTCGCTGAACCTTTGAATCAGAAAATTCAAGCAACTCCACAAGAGGTGGAATACCGCCTTCACACCTGCTTGTCAAGAACTGGAAGTCTTGAGGATAGTTGTACTAAAAATAAAATCTTGAAATTAGGAAACCACTTAAATTATGCTCACTTAACACGGGTCTTGATGCTGCTGTTCTCATGAGCAAGATTGGTGATGGCATCAGCGGCTCTTCTGATAACACTATTAACAGCTCGACAGCTAGAACCATCTTTGTTTCTCTTCAACAGATTCACAAGATGAGGTAAGGCACCTTTGTCTACTATCAGTTTCTGATACTCTGGCTGTTAAGCAGTTAATTCCACAACTTCAGTTACACAAACTATACATAATCCCCTCCGTATATAAAACTTCATTTACCAAAAGTTGCCTTTAAAAAAACTAGATTTGGAGCAAAATTACATAAAAGGCAACTTGCTATCTAACAAGCTAAGCTAACACACTATACAAGGACCTGACCAAGAGGAAAATGAGGATCAAAACCTTAATTGCAAGAAGACCAAGCGCAAAAGCGCTTCCCTTCTCGACCTCGTGTTCGAACGGCTTTTGAGCCAAGTCCCCATCACTGTACGGCGGCGCCTGTAGATGCTTCATAAGAGCTGGAACAGCTCCTCCGTCGACAATCATGTTAACTAAATCCTCTGCTGAACATCACAGGTCACTAGTCATGCAACAAAATATGAAGAAACTGCAGAAAAAAGGAGTAAGATCGGAGGCTGATCTTCACCGTTTTTGGCGAGCTCGGCTAGAACTTGAGTAGCGCGCTTAGCGGCAGCTCGATCGGATTCTCTCCAGGAGAAAGCGGAGTTTAGAACGGAAACTTGAGCAGCAACATCGCTGACAAGCGCATGGCCTCCGTCGGTGGTGACGGCAGAGATCTCTCGATTCTCTACGGCGGCTGCTCCTTCCTCTAGCTTTCTCTTCTGTCCTTTGCGCTCCGGGAAGCTACGGCCGTCTCGCTTCTCCGGTTGTTGCTCCATCTTTCACAAGTAGAGACGATCCGAAGAAGAGGAGATCAGAGAGGAAGAAGCAGCGTTTTGAAATCAATCCAGGCACAAAAAAGATCAGGGGTATTTCCGCCATTTCAGTTCAACACAAAAGTAGCCTTTATTTTATTTTAAGTTTTTATAATTGTTTACTGTGGGAAAATAAAATTCAAATTCGAAGTTGGAAATTGGGATGCTGGACACAAAAAATCAAAAATACATCCCGTGATTTTCTTATGTCCAATAGGTTTTACTTTTTTTTTACGAAGTAATAGCATAATTCGATAGTTTTTTTTACGAACATCTACATTTTCCTTCTTTATTTGAGAAAATAGAGTATTTAATATTATTTGTAAATGTTTTTCTTTGATTATATTTGTTTTTAAAAAATGTTTTCTAACTCTCCACACCGGAGATGAGATTTGCTAACTTGCGCATGTGCATGGACAATTAAATAGATAGAAATCCCACGACGAAAGGGTTCAAGGTTGTGCAATTGTATTGCCACAACCCACAAGTACTCAAAATTTCTATGATTTTGGGTCTGGTTGTTTTCTCGTTCATATAGTTTATAGTTCATCTGTATGGAAATAAGAATTGATATTTGTTTAGTATAAAAAATTGATCATTCAAATAGATCAATTAAATAAAGATGATTCATCCAAAAATAACAAATGACAAATATATCTTTAACTAATTTTATTTTCTTTGTTAATTTAATTTATTTTAAAAATATTTACATCAATAATAATATTTGTTTTTACGACTATATATATTTTTTGTGTAGAAAACCGTTATTTTACAATTTTTCAAAAACTTACGATTATTCTGTTTTTAAATATATTATATATTATGTGATTTTACGGTTCTAAATATTATTTTTTAAAATATGATATGATTAAGATTTCAATTATGATTAGATTAAAACATGGATATTTTATTCATTTTCTTATTAAAAATATCTAGATGGAGATGAAAGTTTACAAAAACTAAACAAACAAACAAATGTTCATTCAGATGAATTATCCAAATGAAAAGCCTAAAATATAAATAAACAATATTCAAATAGATTATTTGAATGAACTATCTAAATAGAAATGGTAAATAGAAAAACAAATATGTCAATTGTCATTAATATTTAATATTTAATATGTGTAAAAATAACTATAGTATGCTTATGGACTTTTTGTGGTCTGCCACAAAGGAGACGTGTTTGAAAGTGTAAATAAAATATCAAAATGATATGTGAGAGAAGAAAGAACCATTTCTTTAATATAAGTAGATAAAAGGAACCATTTCCTAATACATGGTGACCACATGAAATGAAAACTTCGGAGGCACGAGCATACTTTGAAGAAACAAAGGAAAAAAAGCGAGAACAAACGATAAAGTGGAGAAAATATAAGTTACTAGTACTCATAGCTAATTATGATATTTGGAAATCAGTAGCGTTTATTCTTTTTGTTTCTCTCTACATATCATATTTATAATATAAGTTATTTTACAGGTTTAGTTTTTTAAAATATAAATATTCTCACATTTCTATATAAAATTTTACTTTATTAAATATTGTGTAACCAATAGTAGTTTAAATTTTTTTTATAATGGACTAAATTATTTTTGTTTATATATTAAATAAAATTTTTTAAAACAAAAATAATTTTTTAATATGCGTGATTTTATCCAAAACATCTTATATTATGAAACGGAAGGAATATCATTTTTTCTTTTTTTTGTCAAAATATAATTTATTCACTATGAGAAAAAAAAAGATTATAGTGAGGTCTAAGTATGCCTTACATAAAAAATTTCATGTAAGATACATCTAGTATGGTAAACAAAAATCCCTTTCTTAAATTTAAAACTCAAATTTATAAGGGTAATTCTCTTAAATAGCACAAAATAAAGTTTTGTTTCAAAAATAACCTTATTTTTTGTTTAGGACAAAAATAATATTTTTATTAAAAGGTAATTCTCTTATATAGTACATGTCTCGTATCCTCATTTTTTTAGGGTTTCGGGTTTAGGGTTTAGAGTTTAGTTTTTAGAGTTTAGTACAAATCTCGTATCCTCACTTTTTAGGGTTTAGGGTTTAGACCATAAGCTCTAAATTCTAAATATTATTTCATACCCCTAAAAACTATACTCTAAATCCTAAAATATTTAATCCAAACCAACCAATTAAATTATTGCTCTTTATAAAAATGTTATTTTGTCAAAAATGAAAAAATATGTTATTTTTGACACAAAACTTATTTTGGTGTTATTTCAAAGAATTAAGTTAAAAAAATTTCGTTTTTTTTTGTTCCTTTTAAATTGAAACTATTTGAGTGCTTCAGTTGGCAGTTGCACATGTTAACCACCTAAACTTCTTTATGATTTCTCAAATCTTCCAAGAGTTGTTATTGTCTAAATTACTAATTTCAGTGTAAAAAAATATTACACTGATGTTTTAAAAATAGTTTGTCACTCATCTTACACCGACTTATTCCCTCTCCAATATAAAGATTAGTTTATATATGTACAATTTTGTGTCCCTACATAAACATATAATAATCGATTTTACCAAAGAAAAAATGAATGCTTCTAAATTTCTAATAGTATGTACATCTATAACTAATTTCCATAAAGATGTTCGCATGCCTATCTTTTTTTGGTTTTTTTTGGTCCACAAAGATACATTAATTTCTTTTTAATTCACCCAAAAAAAAGAAAGCAACATCTATTTTTCGTAAACCTCTTTGCGGAAAGGCAAAAGACGAGTGCAGTTACTTAACACAATTACCAAAACGCCACTACAATCGACTGGGCCGGATCTTGTCACTGGGCCATAAAGGCATGAAATTCCCACGTCTGCTGCAACAGAAATAACGGAGAGAGAGAGGCAAATCGCATTACTTTGAGTCGTTCCTTATTCTTGGTGTCCGGAAGGTCAACGCCTCCAATCAATCTTCCTCAAACAAGGACTTGATCTTTGGTGAGTCACAAAATTTTCCAAATGCTTATATGATCTCATCTTCTAATGTCTAATACATACATTATTTTCAGGACTTCTTGTAACCCATTTCTGTCTCAGTCTCCACGTTGAACTACAAACAAAGACAATAGGCGTTCTAATTTCCTTAAACAAGAACATTCTAATTCGTTTTTCCCGTGCCACAACATGATTTGAGTTTGTGCTTTGTTTGGTAGCATAATATAACGTATTGTTTCATTCTAAAAAAACGATTAGGGAAAAAAATATACAAAGAGACATAACTATTGATGGGAGGCTGAGACACTGTGTATTGTATACACTTGGTTTTTAACAAAAAAAAAAAAAA
>VBRH01000345.1:64311-75417 GCA_014578085.1 Cardamine resedifolia | reverse complement strand
TTTTTTTTTTTTTGACCATTACAGAGGTTTGATAATGATGTTTTTACATTTTGTGTAGCTTTTGCAGAGCTTTTGGATAATGCTTTAGATGAGGTGGTGAATGTTTTTTTTTCCTTCTATTTTTGGAAGTATTTTACAAAGGTTTTTTAGTGAATTTTTAGTAATGGTTTTTGTTATCTTTAGGTTCATAGTGGAGCTACATATGTTAATGTAGACATGCTTCATAATAAGAAAGATGGAAATAAGATGGTTTTCATTGAAGGTATTTTACTATTTACAGTTGATTTTAGTTTTGTGTTGTATCAAATGTGAATTTTGAAATTGCAGACAATGGAGGAGGGATGAATCCTGATAAGATGCGACATTGTATGTCTTTAGGATACTCTGCTAAGAGCAAACTTGCAAACACTATTGGACAATGTAACTATTCTTCTTCTTCTTCCAAGTCATATTTATAGCAAATGTTTACATCAAGAGTCTTAAATTTTATCTGTTTCTTTTATTTAGATGGAAATGGATTCAAGACGAGTACTATGAGACTAGGAGCTGATGTGATTGTATTCTCTCGCTGTAGTGGAAAAGATGGAAAGAGGTTTGTTATCTATTAACCCCTTTGAGGTATTGTATCTTTAATGGTTTTGCTTGAAGTTATATTTTCCTGACCATATACTATTATGTATTTGATGTTGGTTTTAGCTCTACACAGAGCATTGGATTGCTATCTTATACGTTTTTGACGAGTACGGGCAAAGAGGACATTGTTGTACCCATGGTAATCTACTTCAAGCATTAATTAAGTTTTATGTAAGACAACGTTTCAGTCCATCTTAGGCGATTGAAATAGCTTTATAATGTTTTTCTTTTCAAAGTTTGGTAGGCTTTTTGTAGCGAGTTTATATCTTCTAATCTTCTTCTGATGATGATTTACATATAAGCTTGACTATGAAAGAAGAGATTCTGAATGGTGTCCAATAATACGGTCTTCGGTTGGTGATTGGGAGAAAAATGTAGAAACAGTAGTTCAATGGTCGCCATACACTTCTCAACAAGATCTTCTTCGTCAGGTAACACGTTTTCCTTAGTTCCTGGAGAAGCTATAGAAAAACAAAGGAGTTGGTTCTATTGATCTGTTCAGAATACTCTGTAGCTATGTTTCATTCATTTTGTGAATATTTCCACTAATCTATTGCTGTGGCTGTTGTAGTTTAATCTAATGAAGGCTCATGGCACAAAGATAATCATATATAACCTCTGGGAAGATGACGAAGGAATGCTTGAACTTGATTTTGACACTGATCCTTGTGTATGAGTTTTTATTGCTGTTTTATATAAATTAGCTTCTGTATCCATATAATTTGACATATGGTTTATTGCAGGATATCCAACTTAGAGGGGTCAATCGGGACGAGAAAAATATCGATATGGCTTCTCAATACCCTAACTCTAGACACTTCCTTACCTACAAACACTCACTCAGGGTATAAATATTCTTTAAATCTTTCCTTAATTTTGGTTATTTTCTAAGTTAGTTTGGTTCAATCTCTGTGATGGCTTTTAAAAGCTTGGCTATTTTGTTCTAAAATTTTTATTTGTTACCATTTGTTGTGTTCCCAGAGTTACGCATCGATTCTGTACCTGAAAGTCCCAAAGGATTTTCGTATCATTCTACGGGGAAAAGATGTTGAGCATCACAACATAGTGAATGACATGATGCACGTAGAAAGAAAAACTTATCGGCCAAAAGAAGTCCCCGATGGATTCGCTAAGAACTCAAATGTATGTTTTATTCATAACTTAGCATACTTAGATTTCTTCCTGTTATTTAATTAGTGACATCAAGGAGCTTTTTATGCAGTTTTATGCGAATGTGACCATTGGATTTGTGAAGGATGCAAAAGATCATGTGGATGTTCAAGGCTTCAATGTTTACCACAAAAATCGCCTTATTAAGGTTCCACACTATGCCTTGAAATGTGACGAAAATAAGATCGAATTTATGCTTTGTTTAATATCGTCTCACTTGTTTTATCAGCCATTTTGGAGGATATGGAATGCAGCAGGAAGTGATGGTCGTGGAGTCATAGGTATTGTTTTTAACTATTAAAGTCTAATATTATTTAATTAGCCTTTTTAACTTGAAGTCTAATGCTAGTCTCATTCTGCTAATAAGGTGTCTTGGAAGCTGACTTCGTTGAGCCTGCTCATGATAAACAAGGGTTTGAGCGCACAACAGTTTATGCTAAGCTTGAAGCACGGCTACTTCAAATGCAGAAGGATTATTGGTGTGATTCTCTTCTTGTGATACGCTTCCTAAGCTTGGCTGCTTCATTGGTCTATTTGTGTTGATGTTTTCATTCTGTTTTTTTTACTCAGGAGATGTAACTGTCATAAAATTGGATATGCATCGAGACAAGGCAAAAAGTCCGCAACCGTAAGGGATTCTGAAGACAGAGGTACGTTATCTTTCTGTGCTGGTTTTTAACTTTGGAAATTTAAACTTGTGCTGAACAATCTCTTGGAAATGTTTTCTCACATTGTAGATACTTTACCGGACTATAATCCTAAAGGATCTGTCTCATCCGGGAAAAGGACCGCTGCTTCGAGGTTTCAAACTCCAGCCGCAGAAAAGTTCAACACAAGATCAAATGTTAATGGAGGAGGAGAAGAAGGATCTGTTAGAGATTCTAAAGTAGGTGGTTATGTATCATCGGAGAAATTTGGTGAACTTGGAAGCTCTTCCAAATCTAACAAACGAGCTAAACATCAAGGAGCTCGTGCTGTCGAGGACCTCGAGGTCATCAATAGTGATGATGACTGTGATGATGACTATGATTCTTCTTCTGAAAGAATTGTCACCGAGTTTCCTGAGAAGGTAGAGGTCCTTACTCTATTTTAGCCCCTATCGGTACGCTTTTTTCTGATAAATATGATTAAGAACATAACCTTCTCTCAGAGTATCATACTACGCAAGCCTCGGTCTGGTTCACGTACCCTCAGTGAATTGGAACAAGAGAATGAAGAGTTAAAAGAGAGGTTTGTTACCTTACGTACCATGTTAATACACACATAGGATTTATGTTTCTCGCTTGTGTCAACATTGTAACCTGTGGCATTTTTTTTAATTGATTTTCAGGCTCAATAAAAAAGAAAATGTTTTCTTGTTACTGCAAGAGGAGCTACGACGTGAGAAAGAGCTTCGCAAGACACTTGAAGCTGAGGTAACTTGTACATTCCGATATTTACTGTGTCGTCCTGCAAACTTATAACATTCCTCTATTCATTGAAGGTTCAAATAACAAAGGAAAAGTTAGTAGAAGAGAAGAAAGAGCAAGAGTGTTTAATCAAGCTATTCGTAGAGGAAGAAGAGAGACTCAAAAATCAGCTAGAGGTTAGAATCAGCTCCTCAAATCGCCTTTATCTCTAATGTTCTTAGATTCAGGTAATGAATTGAGTTATAAATTTTGTGGTTGTAGGAGGCGTTGAGGTAGAGAGTCTAGAGACGCTAGAGGTGGCATTGAGGAGGAGATAGTAGTTGACAAGTCATCTTAATATAATTGACTCATTTGGTTCTTTTGCTCTCAACATGATATTTTGTGTAATGTCAAATTTATTGAGGAGAAAAGAGTAGCTTATTTAAAGCAAATTAAATACAAAATGAGAACAGAGGTTGAGAAAAAATAAAAGTTGTATCCTTTTTTTGTGAGTATCATGCGCTCGAGGCATCAATACGAGTTGCTACATCTCGAGCTTGAAACCAGCGCTGAAGAAGGTTCCGAAGCTGAGGCTTATGCTGGTAACGAAGTGAGACAATACGGCAGCGGATGGACTTTTCAATAAATCGGATCAGGTGGGCAGTTGGTGGTTGAGAGTGATTGTGCTGTCTATCATTACACTCTCGCAAGATGTAGTATATCGTGGCATAGAAAGCGAGCCTGAGTAGAAGGTAGTTGAGCTTGTTGTAAGTGTTTTTACTAGAGTTTCCTACTAGTTAGGGTCAGCGGACACTCCTAGAAGAACTCAACATCGTCTTAAACGCCAAGAATTGTCCGTCACTGCATCTGAAACTATTATACGATAATTGACTTTAACCATTTAACCATTAACCCATTTAATTAAGTAATTATTAATTAATTAATTAAGTGATTAATTAAATAAGTTAACCCATTTAACCATTAATCCATCAAATTAAATGGGTAATGGGTTGACCCAACCCATTTAACTACATTAGTTGGATTAACCCATTATCCATTTAACTTTTAACCCAATGGATAATGGCTTGGATTGACTCATTTAAACCATTTTGACGTTCCTATGTATATTTAATTTTATCATTAGTTATGTTATTATGTATTTGTTTTCCTTCTTGTATTTCCTATTTTCTATGTAATATATGTTCTTTTTGTGTGTTTTAAATATTAATTAACTGCTTAACTAATCTTAGGGGTGTATTAAAATAATGATGTGGGGTAATTTGAGTTTTAGTGAATTTTGAGAGGATTTGGTTGAATTAAAAATTTTGTTATTAAATTTCTTGAATTCTCACCTAAATAAAACCAAGACATTTAGATCTTTGTATTTTTAACTAAGAAATTACATGAAATATTACCCGAAACTTTTAAATCCAATTCTTAAAACATTTCTAATAACAGTTTATTTGATTGTATATGTTAAATCTTTAATTCAATTACACTAGATTTTATAAAATATTTTATATTTTATATTTGAATAACATATAATTTGTCATTTTAATAAAAATCTTTCCAAATTACTAGTTCAATACATCCCTTAAGACTCTTAGTAAATTAACAAGTTCAACTCCAAAATGGAGTAAATAAATGGAAATCTCCAAATTTCGAGTAAACAATGGAGATCTCCAATTTGGAGATGAAAATATTAGTTTGGTAACTCCCTTGTCCCCTTACATTCCTTTCGGAGAACATCTATATAAATGACATTACAATGTTTCTAGAAATGTATATAGGGAACTACAATGAGAATGCATCGAGGGAACTACATTGTATCTAGATAATATTAATTGATACTCCCTCTATTTTTTTAAGAATGTCATGATATTTTTCATACAAATTAAGAAAATATGCAATTATACAAATGTGCTCTCATTTAATATGTTACTATTTAATTGATATTGACTAAAATTCAAATAATTTTAGCTTTGTATAGAGGGTTAATTAGAACTATTGTTTTTGGAAATGTAAAGTGACATTCTTTTTGAAACAAAAAATTAAGTGTAGAATGACATTCTTTCAAAAACGGAAAGAGTATAATTTTAAAAGAAATAAATTGGGATAGAGATGATTAACTCCAAATAGTTTGACTGGTAACCTCTAATCGTCACATTTGCAAATGAAATGCTTTGGAGGTTACCAATTAATGAGGTGCTTGGAAGAAGCAATTGGAAACTAAGGTTAGAAGAGATGGTTGGAGAGAGCGATTGAAAACAGAAAAAGAGGCTTTTGGAAAATTTTATGACTCTCTCCGTTTTATTATATAAAATATTTTAGAGGGTTTTTTTATGTTTAAAATATAAGATATTCTCACATTTCTATGTAACTTTTTACTTTATTAAATATTGTGTGACTAATCATAACTTTTTTTTTTGTCACTCAAATTCTTCATTCATAATTAAAAGGTTACATGGTAGATGTGCTTAATCGGACAAGCCCGAAATGAAACCAAATGGCTAAAACATTAGAACAACCATAATCTAAAGATAGAGACACAAACTTAATAAAATTTGATAGCTTGTTAGGAGAGGTGTTGAAAATCTCTAACCCGAACACATCCGTGAAAGAATCAACTGTCAACCCAAACTCATCAACTAACCTTGAGTCATAATACCTAATGACTTTGAGAAAATTACCATAACTTCGGTTCGTAATCGAATGATCCCCGTTGTCTCTACCGGCCCCGTAAAGGACCAATCATAACTTGCAATTTTCTTTTTATAGTTAGTTACATTATTTTTTATATATTAAATAAAACCTTTTAAAACAAAAGTAACTTCTTAATATGTGTGTTTTTATCCAAAAAATATTATATTATGAAACAGAGAGAATATTATTTTTAATTTTATTTTTTAATAATATTTATATATATTATTCTCTTAAAGAACCTTTTAAAATAAAAATAAACTTTCTTACTTGTTATTTATGGTTTAATTTATTTTACTCTATTTTTGTAGCAATATGTTTACTATTTAACCTCTTGTTACTAATCATAACCATAATTTAACCTATTGTTTTAATTTAATCGTCTCCTCCCTTCCACCATCTCTAACCACTTTCTCTCTAACTGCATTCTCTACAACTGCCAAGAACAATTTAACCGCCTTGTTTAAAGGAGGTAACCAAATAAAATTAAAAGGTTAATTTGAAGTGGGGGTTAAAGATCGTCTAGGCCTAATGTATAGCACGCTAAAAATTGTATCACATATTCAGTTTGTTTTTTTTTCTTAAATAAATTGTAGGCAGCAAACTATCTGATTCCGTAACAGCTTTTGGGAGAAGTTTGAATTATTAACCAATTAATAAACTGCAGGAGATATATATATATATATATACACATTCAAAGGACTAACTTAATTTAATGGATTATATGAATTGGACAAGTACTCCACTTAAGACCTTGGCTTTGTCACCAAGTCGAATGTCGAAGGTTTTAGGGATTTATTTTTAAACCTCTCTTCTTTTATTAATTCTCTTTCTCTTTTTTATTCTCTTTTATATGATAGAACTCTAACACAAACACATTATCTATAGAGTTATGATTCTAAAAACAAATAGTGAATTGATATTTTCAATATATTCGGATATTATAATTGTAATTTGTAGCTTTGGATATTTGGGTGATATCAAGTATACAACTAATATTTTTTGAGTATATAATTATATTTCATAGATTTTTAAATATTTATTTGGTTTTCGGTTTGATTTGGTTCTTCGGAAATAAGAATATAGGTCATATTCGAATATTTATGTTAGTTCTAGTTCAGTTTGGTACCTCCCAATTCTAGTCATTTCTAGTTTGGTTTTTCGAATCCGAATATTTTGTCCAGGAGTGTAAAATTTTTTTACAAAAATCTAGATATATTTTCTTATTGGGGAGGCTTACATATATAATATATGATATATTAGGGCCAGTTAAAAACAAATATTACGCCCTGTTAAACAAATGGTGTAAGGTAGACTTTTATTTTTATTTTTACTTTTTTTGTGAAAATTGATCCATTAATGTGTAATGTAACCCTTATATATACATATATCTTCTCACTCTCACTTTTTTCTTTCTCAAAACACATTTATTCTCGTTTATGTAAAGGAAAATCATTACCGTGGGAATCACATCGGCATTCAGTGGTGCTATTGCCGGAGCTGGCAATCAGGGCCGACCCTGAGTATAAGCGGGTCAAGTTCATGCTTGGGGACTTCTGTGAAAACAAACTTGCACCAGAATCCCTTAACTTCATTAATGAAATCCAAGTGCTTTTTATATGGCTTACAAAAGAAGAATTGACTCAAACGAGAAAATAGGAAACAACTACTACCACTAAGCCAACTAAGCCACTGACTCTAACTGAACATTGACTCAGTAAACTTGAAAGAACATAAACAAATAAAACGCAGAGCAGAGCAAACTTAAGTAGACTCCAACAAACCCTCCCTTGAACTTAATTCTCTGAAATATTTAGTTCATTCAAAGTGATAATTCCAAAAGATGTTCTTGCCTTCTGAAAAGAAATCAACTTCAATGGTTTTGTCATCATATTCGCGAGCTGCAGCTATGTGTTGCAGTAGGCGAGTTTGATGATCCCCTATTTAGTTAAGTCTTTCAGAAAATGATATCGTACCTGAATATGCTTGGATCTTCCGTGCATAACTGCATTCTTGGACAGCTTAATGGTTGAAGTGTTGTCACAAAACACCACCATTTCTTCATCTTATTCATGGCTGATCTCCTTTAGAATCATTCTCATCCAAATGGCTTGACACGCACAGGCTACAGCTGCAACATACTCTGCTTCCGTGGTGGAGAGTGTCACCAGTGGCGGATCTAAGCAGTCCAAGAGGGGGTATTTGCCCCTGTTAAATTTCAAAAATTACATGTAAGTTCTTCATATTTTTCATAATGCCCCTCTTGTTATTTTATATTTTAGCCCTATTTCTTTAAGCAATTTTAATTATGCTCCTCATAAATTTAATGTCTACATCCGCCCATGAGTGTCACGATAGGTTGTTTTCGTGAAGACCACGCCACAGCTCCTCCACTCATTAGAAACACGTAAACCGAAGTGCTCTTGTTGTCGTCTATGTCCCTTGCATAATCATTGTGTGTATATGTTATTAAATCACTCATTTCTCCACGCTTGTACCAAATACCACACTCCATTGTCCCCTTCAGATATTGCAGAATTCTCTTTGCTACTGCTGATCAAACTTACCACAAACATTAGAGCTCGCACGCGATGGAGTTAGATACTAATGCTACCCACCATTTGCTTGTACAATGTCGGATCAACATTTTCTCTAGTTTTGCATCCCAAACCTATCGATCACTTCAGCAGCATATTTTCTTTGGCAAATAAATATTCCTTCTTCTGGTTTTTGTGTCACCTCTATGCCAAGAAAATATCTCATTTTCCCTAAATCCATCATGTCAAACTCCTTCTTCATGGAACACTTAAACTCATCTAATAACTCATCATTGTTCTCCGCAATAGCAAATCATCAACATAGATGCTTACAATCAGAATATTACCTCCATTTCTCTTGATGAACAAAAACGAAAACGAAAACAAGAGGCTTATATACAGAGACAAAAACGAAATTTTGGCCATGGACAAAACAGAGCACATGAACTTACGAAACAGAGCATTCGATTATAAAGATGAGAATGATGAGACTTCTGCAAACGATGAGCATTTTCTAGGATTTGGATAACCAACGGATCTGGAGCTAGGCGAATTTGCTACTGTTCTTGTAACTGAGAGAGGTGATGCGATCTTGAATCAAATATATATAGTATACATTATATGGTATTTAATACCTAAATAAACGTTACGACCTATTAAAAATTCCTAGGTCCGCCATTATTGTCACACAGATCTTTTTCTTTGTGACAAAGCAAACCCATACACAATATAATAGACAACGCGATATTAATTTATATAAACTTAATAAGACATATTTTACAATCGAGATGAGAGAAAGAGAGAGAGAGATCACATAGGAGAGTGCACGATGACGCTGATTAGACCCAAATAAAACATCAAACCCTAACTTAGCATGCAAGCAAACTGAGACACACACACACACACATATCAACACTTGATAGTTAAGAGCTAATTAATTCTTAGAAACAAGAAATACTTCTTCGTTGTCCTTAATCTTCTGAATGTCTCCTTTGATTTTCTCATCTATGTCAATGGTTGCTTCCATGTCAGCACTGTCCTGTGGCACCAAAGTTCTCATCTGTGAGGAGCAAACCATCGAACTAAGCCTCACGACATCGACGACATGCTCTGATATATCCTGAAGCTTAATCCCTGGCGGCTCCAAAACTTTTGTCCCTGGTTTCTTGTAAATCATGTAAAGAATCATCTGAAGTACTCCAAAGATGAAACCCAAAACGTTTGGTAGCTGGAAAAAACATGTCAAGATTACAAAAAAAAAAACATTAGCTTTTAGTGTTATTAGCTCGAAGATAATAAGAAATGAATATATGAAAACTCACGGCGACGTTCATGTCTTTAAGGAGAAGCCCGTAGAAAAACCACATGACAGCTGATAACGTGAGGAAGAAGGAGAGACCAAACGGCATAAACTCTGCGCTCTTCGTTTTGATAACTTTCCTCTACGATATTTATTATAATATTCAAGATTTAGATCGATACACAAGAAGAAGATGTTAAATCGTAAATAAGAAAAGAGAGAGTCGACTTACAATGATACCAAGTGGTGCAACGAAAACAGATAGAGCAAAGACCATACAAATGTATCCAAGAACTTGAACACGTTTATGTCCATGAGTAAGAAAATATGTCAACACGAAGATTAAACTGAAAGCAAATAAATTCACAAAGAGGACGAACTTCACCGCTAGAATCTGCCATATCGAAACACCATAACGTTAATGATGTAGTAATTCTTGTGTATATATTCAAGATAATTAGTTATATTATTGACCTTTTCCTTCTTAGGAGAGTAGAAGAGGTATAGGGAGATATAGAAGATCTGTATGAAAAAGGAAAAGGTGTTGATGGTGATCAGAATCATTGCATCTCCCTTGACCATTGCGTAGTAGATCCATAGCATCGCACTAAACAGTGCAATCACATAAGGGATTGACTGATACCCTTCAGATGATTTCCTCTTGTATATACGAACGAACGTCGGTCTATAACATTGAAAAAAAACACGTATGTTTGTTTATAGCTTGATTTATAACGTTATTCATATAAGAGGAAAGTGCAAAAAGTTGTACGTAGAGTCTATAACTTACATTGGGGCAAGGCAGACGAAGAAGGAGATGACATTCCCTACAAGTTAGTTATCATTAATTACGTTAGAATTCACGTATGCATGCATTTTGAACGTTGGAATATGTAAACATGAGAACACATATACACAAATGTGTTAGACATAAGAACAAAAATGGATACCTAGAATGCCAAAGACAGTAGCCAAGACCGCTAGTGAAACTGCCATAATTCGGTGAAATGGTTCTCTAGGGAAATATTAAATAAATAAAGAAAACTCTTCTACTTAGAAACTCTCCCTCTCTCTTCCTCTATAAAAGAGAAAGTAAGTGAACGAACGGATAAAAACTACAAGATCATAATGAGAATATGTTTCAATGTATGATGCAATTGTTGATTGACAAGTGTAGTGATTTATATAGGGAGGAGAAAAGTGTATCAACTTGCAAAATGCGTATGTGAATGAGAGAGAGAGAGATAAAGAAAGAGTTTTAACTCAATGGGATGTATAGTGGGGAAAAAGAATCAAAGAGCATTATCTCTACTTTACAGTTGTTTACCTCAAGCCCCATTGCCTCGGAAGTTTCCCTCTTTTTTTTTTTTTTTTTTTT
>VBRH01000345.1:36449-46451 GCA_014578085.1 Cardamine resedifolia | reverse complement strand
AAAAAAAAAAAAAAAAAAAAAGAAAGGAGAAAAGAGGTTATATATATACCTTTTATCAGGTGATTAATTCAGTTGAGACACATGGCAACCCAAAACACTGACATTGTTGTAAATGATTTATTAATATAAGGTTTCGATGAGCTAGAAACAAAAACTCATATGTGGAATCCATTTCCTAAGATGCATTAGATGTACTACACAGTATATACCGACATAACATGTTTTTCTCTTAATTTTTTTTCCATGAAAAGTGCATCATATTTACATAACACCCTAAGTTTTTCTCTCCCAATGGGCGACTTTTCGGTTTCACATATCTTTCTCCGGTGACGAGGTTGGAGAGTG
This sequence comes from Cardamine resedifolia, assembly GCA_014578085.1. Taxonomy (NCBI): domain Eukaryota; kingdom Viridiplantae; phylum Streptophyta; class Magnoliopsida; order Brassicales; family Brassicaceae; genus Cardamine; species Cardamine resedifolia. The sequence goes on along the minus strand of VBRH01000345.1, from coordinate 46,106 downwards.
GTGACTCCTCTAGCACCAGCTCCGGCCTCCATGCTTGTCTGTTTTAGTTTCGTCGTTGTCGTCGGGTGTTGGAGATTCGATGGATCTAATGCGGTTGTTTTTTTGGCTGCCGTGGTGATTAGCTCTGCTTGTCGATAACTTTTCTTTTCCTCGCCGTCCCATATCTCGTCCGATCCGGAGTTTTACTCGCCGTTCTCTAGCTTTGCCTCGACTTTGTGTTTCGGCGAGAAGAGTTCTTAGGCCGGTGGTCCAGATCAGTGCGGGAGCGGAAAGTCCGGAGGTTCTCGAGGTGTATACGTTGTGAGAAGACATCGCCGGATTTCCTTTTTGGCCCCCGTTCTCTTGTCCTTGCTCGGTTTGTTATTACCGCCTCGTCGTTCTCTTCTCTATGCTTTGGTGGCTCTGCTTTCAGATCCAGTGGTCTGGGGCAGCTTTCCACCAGCGGATCCGCTTTGTAGGAGGTCTGGTGATAAGCCTATGAATGTGTATGTTACGAGAAATACTCATGTGAGAAATAAGGAAATAGAAGATGAGTCACGTGAGGAATTAAAAGAAGAGCAGACACGTGGAATTAATGAAGCAGCTGGGACCGAAGAGTAAAGTAACCGAGTAGCTTCGAGAGATGAGCAAGAGGATGACTCGAGCCACGAGAAGCGAGATGGATCTTCAGCAAGGTTTGTTAGAATCTTATCCGTTGTAACTAATTCCTGAGAGTGGTTTTAGTAATTGCAGAGTATAAATACTAACCTCCATTTGTTTAGAGGATTATGTTGAATAATGTATGAAAATCGTGATGTGCGATTAAGAGATTGAGCTTTCATGATGTGTGAAATGTCTTCTCTCTAATACATTGTACTTCGTTTGGTTAATCAATAAAGGAGATCGGAGTTTGTTGCTTATCAATTGGTGCGGTGAGCCGGTAACGAACGAATTCGAGAAATTCATCAACCGCGACAATGTCGAAGAAGGTATTGCTGTCGCCGATCGAAGATTAACCAGCAGAGATCGACGATTCACCAGTCGATCGAGTCGAATTTGCAGATTTTGTGGATCGCGTTACATTGGGGACATCACAAGTGACGGAGGTTAAACATGTTCAACATTGACATCATATTACAGAAGCTTAATTCGATCGAATCGAATCAGAACAGAGGTGAGGCGAGTCATACGGTGCATGATTTATCACCAGAATTTTGTCAACATGTACCTCTCTTTAACTAGGAACCTCGCTTTAGGAATGATGATGATGTTAGGAGAGATAAGTTGTTGAAACATGTGGATTTACCTATTTTTACTTGGGAAAATATCTATGGTTGGATTGCTCGTGTGGAAAGATTTAGTCGGATTGCGCAGCTGACAGAAATGCAGTTGTTGGATCAAGTGTCTGTGAGTTTAGCTGATGATGCATTGGGATGGTTTAACTGGGAGATTGATCGAGCTCTTTTTATGAATTGGCGAAGTTTTAAAGACAGGATATTGTTGCGTTTTGGTAACTTGCGTGTGAAAGGAGCTAGTAAAAGCTTGTTCTGCATCAAATAGTCACGGTCAGTCGGTGAATATATACGTCATTTTGAAGATTTTTCTGCACAAGTCAGTGGTTTAGATGATACCAAGCTCGAAGGTATTTTTCTGAATGGGTTACAGGGGGATATGCAAGAGTTGGTTTATATGATGAAGCCTACATCGCTACCAGAAATGATAGCTATGGCCATCTCCATGGAAGATAGTCAACTCATGAAGTCTATGAACAATATTGGGGCTTGGAAACCGACTGAGAAGAAGAGTGCTTCAAGCTTCAACATAAACAGTACATACAAATTCATGGACTCCTAAGACGACTTCAACAGATCCTCTCAAAGGTTAAAAAAAGAATTATACCTTAGCATTACCAAGACCTCAAAAAAATCACACTAGAGCTAAGTTAGATGATATGAGGAAACGTCGTATATGCTTCAAATGTTATGGTCCATAGGGAAGGGATCATGATTGTCCTTCCCGGGAATTGCGAGTGTTAACTGTGGTGGATGATTTTGTGGTAGAAGTGTTACAAGATGAAGAGTATGTTGAGCACCATGAGGACAATTCAAATGATCAATGTATGAATTTATCTTTTAGCTCTTTTATGGGGATTTCATCACCAACAACGACGAAAATGAAGGGGACAATTCGAAGAGGAGAGGTATTGTTTATGTTGGATAATGGAGCCACACATAATTTCATTACACCAGTTATGGCAAAACGTTTAAAGCTCAAAGAATCTGCAAATGCCAATCTTAACATCTTATTGGGAATGGGAGTCACAGTTAAAGGATCAGGAGTCTGTATGAATGTCAATTTCAAAATCCAAGGATGGACTTTTACAACAGATTTTATCACTCTGGATCTTGGTCAAGTTGATGTCATTCTTGGAATACAATGGCTGCGTACATTGGGGGATTGTCGAGTAAACTGGGATACTCACGAATACTCTTTCACATATCAAGGACAAGAGGTGAAATTCATTGGAGATCCTGATCAACATCTATCCATTCTCACTTTATCAGAAACTGCCACAATGTTTGATGAGGATATGGAGGTGGAATTGGCTGAGCATACAGTACAACAGTTGGATTCTGTTTCTTTACCGGCAGAAGTAGAGAGGGTACTTTCAATCTATTCTCATGTTTTTCTGAGCCAACAAGTCTTCCACCTGTAAGAGGAAGAGAGCATGCAATTAACCTTTTTCCAGGTGTTGGACATGTGAGTGTGAGGCCATATCGTTATCCTCATGCTTAAAAAGAGGTGATGGAGAAAATGGTTAAAGACATGCTGGTAGCAGGAACTATTAGACAGAGCCATAGTCCATACTCCAGCCCAGTGTTATTGGTGAAGAAGAAGGACCAGTCATGGCGCTTTTGTGTTGACTACAGAGCTTTCCAATTCCGATAATATATCAACTATTGGATGAGCTTGAGGGTGCCAGAGTTTTTTCTAAATTGGATTTGTGATCTGGTTATCATCAAATAAGAATGAAGGAAGTAGACATTGAAAAGACGGCTTTTCGTACACATGATGGTCATTACGAATTCGTGGTTATGCCTTTTGGGCTAACAAATGCTCCAATCAATTTTTAATCTCTTATGAATGAGATTTTTTTACCGTATCTCCGTATTTTCATCCTTGTCTTCTTTGATGATATTTTAATATACAGTGCTAATATGGAAGATCACTTAAAGCACTTATTGGTGGTGTTGAACCTTTTTGAAAAACACCAATTATTTGCAAAAAAAAAAAAAAAAAAANAAAAAAAAAAAAAAAAAAAATGCTTGTTTGCTAAGGATCATATTGACTATCTTGGTCATATAATTACATCACATGGTGTTTCTACTTATCCAGAGAAAACTGCAGTCATGAAGAACTGGCCGTTAACAAGAAATGTCAAAGAACTTAGGGGATTTCTTGTATTAACTGGTTACTACATGAAGTTTATTCGAAGTTATGGTATGATTGCGAGGCATTTGACCGAGTTATTGAAGAAGGACAATTATTCTTGGAGTACACAAGCAGAGATAGCATTTGATGCGCTCAAAACGGCTATGACTACAGCACCAGTTCTGGCCTTACCAAATTTTTCAAAAGTATTTGTGGTAGAAACAGATGCCTCAGGTTTTGGGTTAGGAGCAGTGCTGATGCAAAACAAGAAACCAATTGTTTTTTTCAGTCATGCTCTCACACCAAGAGAACAACTGAAGTCTGTCTATGAAAGGGAACTTATGGCTATAGTATTGGCCGTACAGAAATGGAGACATTACTTGTTAGGCCACCGCTTTGTGGTACACTCAGACCAAAAGAGTCTGAAATTTTTGTTGGAACAGAGAGAGGTCACCATGGAATATCAGAACTGGTTACATAAGCTACTTCCTTATGAGTTTGAGATCATTTACAAACCGGGAGTGGAGAATAAAGCTACGGATGGGTTGTCACGTATTCAATACTGTAGTTTGACATTGACCAAATCAGTGTTGTTTGCTTTGACTTTACTAGATGTGCTTTAACTTCAGGATATATACCAAGAGATAAATGAGAATACACACCTGTAAGAATTAAAAAACCGAGTCATTGAGAAACCAGAGGAAACGGTGGGGTACAATATTAAATTAGGGTTTTTGTGGTACAAAGAAAGACTGATGTTACCTAAGGATACACGTTTTAAATCTCTGATTCTTCATGAGTATCATTCGGGGTTACTTGGAGGACATTCAGGTGTGCTTAAGACATTAAAAAGAATTCACCAGTATTTTTATTGGCCAGGAATGTTGAAAGATATTCAACAGTATGTAGCAGAATGTGAGGATTGTCAAACTCATAAATACTCAACACTTTCACCGGCTGGATTATTACAACCATTACCTATTCCTCATCAGATTTGGGAGGATATTAGTATGGATTTTGTGGAAGGTTTGCCGACTTCTAAGGGATTTAATGGTGGTCATTGACAGGTTGAGTAAATATGGGCCTTTCATTGGATTGAAACATCATTTTCATGCAGTTGATGTGGCCAGCGCTTTCAACAATGAGGTAGTTCGATTTCATGGATACCTTGCGTCAATAGTCTCGGATAAAGCCAAGATTCTCTAGAGTACTTTTTGGGTGAATTGTTTCAAGCAATTAGGTACAAAACTTAAATACAATACCGCCTACCATCCACAAACAGATGGTCAAACGGAGGTGTGAAACAGATCTTTGGAAACATATCTTCGTTCCTTTGCTTCGGCTCACCCATGCACTTGGGCTCATTTTCTTCCTTGGGCTGAGTTATCGTATAATATTTCTTATCACATTTTGCTAAAGTCTACTCCTTTTAAGGTGGTGTATAGCAGAGGTCCTCCAGCGATTTTGAGGTTTGAAGAGCACTCTACTAAGAACTTTGAATTGGAGAAATCTTTGAAGGAACGAGATTTTATGTTGAGGCAGATTAAATCCCATTTGCTGCATGCCCAACAGTTAATGAAAAATAATGCTGATAAACATCGACGCGATATTTCTTTTACAATCGGAGACATGGTGTATTTGAAGTTAAGGCCTTATCGCCAAAGTTCTGTGGCAAGACGTTTTTGTCAAAAGTTAGCGGCCAAATATTATGGTCCTTTTGAAGTCATCGAAAAGGTGGGGAAGGTTTCTTATCGATTGGCCTTACCTGAAGCTTCTAAGATACATAATGTGTTTCATGTCTCTCAGCTTAAATTGGTTTTGGGGTCTCAGCATAAAGTTAATCCCCTACATGTTCTGGACTCCGAGGTTGATGGATTTATGTTATTTCCTGAGTCAGTATTAGACACCAAATACAATGAAAAAGGTGTGCTTGAGGCATTAGTTCATTGGAAGGGCTTGCCAGATCATGAAAATTCTTGGGAGAGTGTTTATGTCCTTCGGCATTAGTTCCCGAATTAAAGCTTGAGGACAAAGTTAGTTTTAATGGAGGGGGTATTGATAAGCCTATGAATGTGTATGTTAGGAGAAATACTCATGTGGGAAATAAGGAAATAGAAGATGAGTCACGTGAGGAATTAAAAGAAGAGTAGACACGTGAAATTAATGAAGTAGCTGGGACTGAAGAGTAAAGTAACAGAGTAGCTTCAAGAGCTGAGCAAGAGGATGACTCGAGCCACGAGAAGCGAGATGGATCTTCAGCAAGGTTTTTTAGAATCTTATCCGTTGTAACGAATTCCTTAGAGTGATTTTAGTAATTGAGAGTATAAATACTAGCCTCCATTTGTTTAGAGGATTATGTTGATGATGTATAAAAATCGTGATGTGTGATTATGAGATTGAGCTTTCATGATGTGTGAAATGCCTTCTCTCTAATACATTGTATTTCGTTCGGTTAATCAATAAAGGAGATCGGAGTTTGTTGCTTATCATCTGGTAGGAGGTGTAAGCCTTCTTAGGCTTTGGTGGTGGCAAGGTCTAGTTGACTTGGATTTCGGTGAAGCTCAATTCTTTTGCCTCCATAGTGTATTGTCAAGCTAATCATGAGTTTGCCGGTCCAGTCTTCCTGGCGAGGTGTCTTCAAGGTGGTGGAGGTTGCTAACGGGCGATTCGGTGGTCTCGGGATTCCTCAACTCCCGATGATGCTTCCTTTGGTGGTGTCTGACTGAACTCAATTACTTGTTTGATTTTGGGTTTCTTTAAGGGTGGTCTTTATTTCGTGGATCTTTGGCTATTGAGGACTGGTCTTGGTTGTCGTTGATCTAGCGCTTCCTTTAAAGAGATTAAGAGGTTGAAATTGTTTGTGGGTCGTGAGCATTGTTTCGTTATGCTAGGCTTCTCTCCACTCCGAGCACTGCTCTCCGTTAGCAGATTGTGTTGGTACTGTCCTTATGTTTTGCTTGCTAGTGTATGTTCTTTTGCTTTGTTTGGGTCTTGTTTCGGGGTAGTTTTCATACCGGTTTCGTTGTCGGCTATGAGACAACTTTGTAATCACTATCATAACCTTCCATTATGAAATACAAACCATAAATTTTATCAAAAAACAAAAAAAAGATATTAAATGTTTTTCTTTTATAATAATCAAGAAATGTTTTTTTCCCCGAAAATATAATCAAGAAGTATTACACTATTTTTTTAATGTTTAATTAGTTTTAGACCAAAACTCGTCATTTCTTTCGGTCGGGGAGCAAAACATGTAAAAAAGATATATCAATTTTTTCTTGTTACTAACACTCGAACTTGGAACCATAAAAACACTTTTTATATATAGCTAGTTGCAGGGCGGTCCTGAAAAATTATGGGCTCAAAAAAAAATTAAATTATGGGCCTATTAACTAGTAAAAAAAAACCATCTTTAACCCTCTAAAACTGTGCAATTTCCAACTCTGCCGAAGCAACTTAAGTTAAATATGGGGCCGAAAAAGTATTTATAATATCAAAGGCTCCAAGCACATGCTTGGTCTGTTTGCGCTGAGGGCCGGCTCTCTTGATTAACCGGTTGAGTTACTGACCTCTAACAATTTTTAGACCTTTTTAAAAAAAAAAAAATTTTAATAGTTGAAATCATCCACTATAATACAGATAGTGATTTCACATTCCATAAAACATTCTTCTCCAAATATAAATTCGTACTTATATTCATATTTGGTATTTGGACAACCACAATTCAATAACTGATTGTAATTTATATTTCAGCTAAATAATTTATACTTGCGCTAACAAAGTTCATAGATACGCAAAGAATGAAAAATATGTATAGTTGGAAGAACGATAAGAAAACAATGGACGTGGAATCTCGACAAAAAGACCGTTGTGAAAGTATGAATGGGTACAAAAGACTTTTGTGCAAAAGACCATTTGCTCTTCCCCTATGGGTTCCTATTTGAGCCTCAATTTGGAGCCTCCGATATGATTCTAGTGCACGTGTATTTTCTTACTATATATACATGCTAATTCAAATCTTCGTAGATACACAATAATATAATATCCAAGATTTGTAAGAAAATAAAAATTAGTGTAAGCTATCATTTTGAGTAGAAAAAATGGTGAAATTATATTTATAGGCTTATATAACTATGGTTTAAATTACCAAACAACTTATTTAATTAATTATTTGACGTTGCGAAACTTTTCTCTCAATTCCTTGGAGACAAAACCAGATATAAGATTTTCAGTGGCTGAAACGCGGTGGTTCCAACAGCACCGACTTAGGCTACCTTCTTTTTCTTTCATGTTCTCCTCAGTAATTCACTCAACAGTGTGAGTTGTAGAGCTGTCAAATGGTCTCTTCGCCCATGGGGTAGCCCAGTCCAAACCATTATGGACAGGTTATGGACACGTCCAAAAAAAAAATGGTCTGGACAAAAGCTCATTACGTCCATGGTCAAACTGGGCAAGACTACACGGACAATGGGCCGTCCAAACAATTAAAAAATCTAGGGTTTATTATTTTGAGGGAAATTGGAATCATGTTTTTGGGCGGAAAAACAATTATTATTTTTTTTTTTTGTGAAACTAGATTTTACATTTTTCACTGAAAATTTTTTTTTTTATGGAAAAGTGAGATTTTATGTTTTTGAGGCAAAATGAGATTTTATGTGTGTGTTTTTTTTCAGAAAAAACAAGATTTTACATTTTTTTGTGGAAAATGAATTTTAAGTTTTGGCAAAAAATAAAGAATCACGTTTTTGCGGAAAAACGAGATTTGTAATTTTTGCAGGAAAACGAAACATTATATTTTTGCGGGAAAACAAAATTTTAATTTTTGGTGAAAAATAAAAAAAAATCACGTTTTTGGAGGAAAACCAAAGTTTTATATTTTTGGCAGGAAAGCGGAATTTTACGTTTTGACGAAAAATAAAAAAATCACGTTTTAGGTGGAAACGAGGTTTTTTATTTTTGGCGGAAAAACGGGATTTAAGTTTGACGAAAAATAAAAAAAAATCATGTTTTTGGCGGGAAAAGAAGGTTTTATGTTTTTGACGGGAAAACGAGATTTTATGTTTTTGGCGGAAAAACGAGATTTTACCTTTTGAAAAAAAATCACGTTTTTCACGGAAAAATGAATTTTTATGTTTTTAGCGGGAAAACTAGGTTTTTTATTTTTGGCGGGAAAACGAGATTTTATGTTTTTGGCGGGAAAACGAGATTTTACGTTTTGACCAAAAAAAATCAATTTTTTGCTGAAAAATGAGGTTTAATGTTTTTGACGGAAAAACTAGGTTTTATGTTTTTGGCGAGAAAACGAGATTTATGTTTTTGGCGGGAAAAAGAGATTTTATGTTTAGGCAAAAAAACAAATCACATTTTTGGCGGGAAAACGAAGTTTTATGTTTTTGTCAGAAATACGAGGTTTTATGTTTTTTTGGCGGGAAAACGAAGTTTTATGTTTTTGGTGGGAAAACGTGATCCTATATTTTTTATATTAAAAAAATCAAATAGGATTAAAGAATTGGGTTGTCCATGGGCTTGTCCATCTGGACATGGTCTTTATTGGGCATGGACGTTTTTTGGACCATTGTCCATTACTGACCGTCCAATTACAGCCCAGAAAAAGATGGTATGTGTGGGCGGGCCCAAATTGGCGCTGGACATACCATTTGACAGCTCTAGCGAGCTGTACCTGAGCAGATTGGGGGTTTGGTCCGAGTCCGGTGAAGGTGCTTCAACTAAGGGTGGATTGCATTGTTTTGCATATCTAGATTGGTTGAGGACATGATCTAGAGATACGTCTTCAGGTGATAATTACGCAGGTGTTCCCTCGGCTCCCAGTGTTGGCTGGTGGCGGCTTTTACGGCTCTGTAAACTGATTTTTGGATTGGAGTTGATTCCGTCACCGACGGTTTCTCCTTCTAGGCTAGTCATTATTCTAGGGTTTCATTCTCCGGCCAATGAAGCTTTTTTGTATCTTTTATGTGCAGGTTTAGTTTCATTCCGAATCCTTTTAATTTTCAGAAATTGTAACACAAGAAAAGCCACAAAAGTTAAATTAAAAACATTTTAACAAAAAAAAGGTTTATGTAGTTTCCTCATATCATAAATATCTTATTTCGGATCTTTAAAATTATTTTTTCTATTTTATATAGCTAAGAACTTTTAACCTCAAGAATAATTTTGCCTCTTTGATATTTATGTTCGGGTTTCTAGTAAACCAAAGTTGGACCCATTCGGGAAAAAAAAACAATTATG